>CABFKL010013225.1:106694-130227 GCA_901765185.1 Panagrolaimus sp. JU765 | reverse complement strand
AAAAAAGGCAGAGAACAGTCGCGCTCAAGAGCATGCGTGCACGTCCCTACATAAAAGTTCACGCCAAATTTTTTTTGCATAAAAAGGAATAAATCAAGATAGGCAATACAGTTGCAATGAAATGGTTTTATTCATTTGGGTTCATGCCGGGTGCACTTGAAAGACGACTGGCTGACAGTTGCAACTGCAGTTGCTTTTCTTCACCGTTTTTTTTGCACACGTGTTTCATGTCAATTTTTTAAATTAATTTAACTGTTACAGGAACAATGGCGACCGTTGGATTCATTGGATTAGGCCAAATGGGCAATCATATGGCCAGAAACTTGCTTAAGAAAAGTTTCAGAGTCATTGCTTTTGATGTTGATCCAAAGCGTCAAGCTGAACTCAAATCTGATGGAGCCGAGATTGTCAAATATCCAGCTGATGTTGCTGCTGCTACAAAACAATTAGTTACAATGCTTCCCAACAGTGCCATTGTTCGTTCAGTTTTCAAAGATTCAAAAGGAATCCTTGAGTAAGTCTTTTTTTTTTGATTTTTCATATATCAATCACGTTTTACAGAACAATTACTCCGGGTACACTTTGCATTGATAGCAGTACCATTGATCAAATTGCATCTGTGGAAATTGCTAAATTGACAGCAGAAAAAGGTGCTTCATATATTGATGCTCCCGTTTCTGGAGGTGTTGGAGGTGCACAAGCTGGAACTTTGACATTCATGGTTGGTGGACCTCAAAAAGATTTTGATCGTGCTAAACCATTACTTCAAAATATGGGAAAAAGTGTGGTCCATTGTGGTGATGTTGGAACTGGTCAAGCAGCTAAGATCTGCAACAACATGCTTCTTGGAATTGAAATGATTGGCGTTGCCGAAGCAATGAATTTGGGTGTCAAAATGGGTCTTGATCCTAAATTGCTGGCTGGAATTATCAATACAAGTTCGGGTCGTTGTTGGAGTAGTGACACCTATAATCCTGTTCCTCACGTCATTGAAGGCATTCCATCATGTAAGAATTATGAAGGCGGCTTTGGTGCATCTTTAATGGCTAAAGTATGTTCATTTCTTTTGGTTAAGATAATGTTTTGTTTTTTCAGGATTTGGGTTTGGCTCAAACAGCATCAACAGAAACTAAAGCTCCAACACCACTCGGTTCACTTGCACATCAGATTTATCGTCTTCTCGCCAAACATCCTGATTACAAAAACAAAGATTTTGGTGTTGTTTATCAATTCCTCAAGGATAATTAGACTTGAAAGTGAAAAAGATCATTTTAGGCCAGATTGTTTGAACAATCTGATGGATTAGTAAAAGTTGAAACAAAGATTGTAAATTTGAGGCATTTTTAAAGGTTACAAGGTTGGCGGGAAGAAAAAACCAGGAACATTTTTGATGCTGGCACCTGTGTTGTTCAAGTCAGTCCGATTTGAAATGAAAAAAAGGTTCCCACAATATTCGGTCCATGCGTTTCACAAGATTGCTATGCGCACTTCCACTGCTGTTTGCAGGGATGCGTTGCTCCGACTGTCAATAGTGCGAGACGATGGCAAAGGGGAAAAAAGCAAAGGAAAAGCTTAATGTGTATTTCCTGTTGCATTTTCGTCAATCATTCATCCTGAATCATATCAATGAAAGATACTCTTCAATCACTGCTCCATAAATCTTGATTTTTTTTTCAGTTTTCTTTTGTCTTTGGCCAATTTATTATTTAACTGTTTTAAAAAAACAAGTTTTTATTCAATTAAAAAATCGGTTTCTCATTGTTCTTTGCTTTTTTTCGTTCATTTTCCTTTCATCAAGTTGCGCAAGATATTTTTTTGAGTCAGCTGGGCGATTTCTCGAGGCATGCACTTTGTTTCATCATCATCTTTGAATCTAAACAACTTTTAGTATGTCAGGCAATGCGTCAACAGCAGTACCGACTTGTCAATTTCAACCTGATTCAATGCCGTACAATGAACCACCAATGGATTATGCAAATGTTGGCTCATCTCATTTTTATCCTGATTTTCCCAAGTACAATACATGGCATCCACAACAACCCAACAATTATGATTTGAATCAACAACATGTCATGGCTCAACAATCTTTCACACAAAATTATCCTCCTCCGGTTTATTATAATCCAAGAGTGCATGATGTTATGATGACTCAACAACAACAATTTCAATGTTCATATGATTTCAATAATCCCAGTCAGGTTATCCCCCAAAGAGTGGATGTTTACATGGAAAGAAATGATAAGGTTGTAAATTCAGATGAATCATGGCATCAAAATGATATGAATCAAACAACTCAACATCATGGTGATCCATGCGCTCAAGTTGTACAAGTACTTCAGTGTTACCATCAAGTAACCATTTTATTACTAAATAATTTCAAAATTACCAACTTTTTAGGGAGGAGAAGAACCGGAATTTGTTCGAAAAGCGATTGAAAGTTTAGTTAAAAAATTGAAAGATAAGCAAACGGAATTGGATGCTTTGATAAGCGCTGTGACAAACGGTGGAAAAGAACAAACATCTTGTGTTACTATTCAGGTTTGCACCGGAAATACTGATATAAACCTCATTGATTAATGATTTATTTTCAGAGGTCATTAGATGGACGATTACAAGTTGCCGGAAGGAAAGGTGTACCACATGTTGTTTATGCAAGAATATGGAGATGGCCAAATGTTAATAAAAATGAATTACAAAAGATGGATATATGCAGGATACCAAATGATCATCCAGATTTGATATGTATTAATCCTTTTCATTATGAAAGAATTGTGTCATCAGGTTATGGAAACCTTGACATGAATTTGAACCAAAGACAATCAACCACAAATATGGATTATCAAGGTGGTTTGATGTTACAAAATCCGACAATGAATCAACAACCTGTTATGCCAATGGATATGCCAAATATTCAACGTTATCCAGGAGATATGAATGGTGCTTTGACTAATCACATGGAACCAATGCCAAATGAACCACAAACTTACAATCCACCAACGTTTCCAAGAGGAGAAATAATGAATTATCAAGAAACACGTCCATCTGCGCCAGAATCTTTCTCAAATTTTTTCATGTATGGTCCCACTCAACAACCAACCTGTGTAATCACCCATAATGATGATGGAACAGTAACAATGACAAACAGCGTTTTGCCATCATTTTCAAATGACGATAACCGTGATTGGAAAACGTCAAATGGATTTGGTTTTGGCAGTCACAACGAGAACAGGATGGTTTTGGATAGATATAACAACATAAGACGTGGGTTTTGACAGTTTAATTTGATGATCTAAAAAGTAATTTTAGAACAGATACCAGAAGTAATCGTTCAAGAAAATGATTATGATTTGTCAGATTGGTGTTCCATAAATTATTATGAATTGGATACACAAATTGGTGAAACGTTTAATGTCTCACTTGCAAGAGAAGATATAACAATCGATGGTGGAACTGATCCAGGAGGTGGAAGAAAAGGTAGATTTTGTCTCGGAGCTCTGTCAAATGTTCATCGAACAGAAGCGTCTGAGAGAGCAAGGGCAGGTATTGGAAAAGGAATTAAACTCATTCATCATTCGAATGGTTCGGTGGTACTTGAATGTCACGCATTAACGGGTGTTTTTGTTCGAAGCAATTATTTGGATTTTGAGAATAACGTTATTTATAATTCAACTGTTCATAAATTCACGAAAGGCGCCACCAAAAAAGTAGGTTTTGTTTTTGATTATAAAAAATTAAATGCCATCTAGATCTTTGATCTCCGATGGGCTTATTTGGAAATGCGTGAGCAAACGGAAACAGCCCAACGAGCTTATGCCAAACAAGCTCAAGCAGTTGCTGGTAACAGACCAGTTGCAAATGTCGTTGATCGATCAGTAGTCGGAGTCGATGATTTACGAAGAGTTTGCTGTACAATTGCAATAAGTTTTGTCAAAGGTTGGGGTGCGGGATATAACAGAACATCGTTGAAAGAAACGCCATGTTGGATTGAACTCCAATTGCACAGGCCTTTGAAATGTTTAAACATGCTGCTTCAAAATTAATTCTTTTTTTCAAAATTTTGCTGGTCATAAACTTTAAAAACTATGATTCAAATCAAACATTTATTTTATAACTTTTTTGGCAAGAATTTAAATGGGATAATTCTTATTTGCTAATAAGTGAAAATGGTCCGTAAATCATCTGGAACCGGTCTGAAGATGAAGCCAATGTTGCGTCAATGGCCTTTCATGGTCAAAATTTGCTAATGGGATTTCAGTAAATCCTAATAACGGTGGTTTATGAAGAACACCATAATTTGTGTCATCTTTGACAAAAAATTGTAATTTGTGATTCCTCAAATCACTTGAATGAACATCAAAATCAAATTCATTGTCAAAATGTGGATTTGTCGACTGAACAACCACACCAGTTTTTTTCTGAGCTTTTGTAGCATTATTGTTGATTGCAACCAATTTAACTTTGACATAAGGATTAGCTTCACCTTTCACATCAATTGGTAATAAATCTTTGGCAGCAACAATTCCAACAATCAATTTGAATTTATCTGCATTGTAATGCATGTTTATCATCAATTGACCACCATCATTTTTCAATTCTCTGTGGCTAAAAAAAATTTCATTAAAAACTTCAAATGCGCTCCAAGTTTCCACAAGAAAAATTCCCTCAAATCTTACGTTTTTTTATGTTTTGTCCTTCTTAATTTGTCAACAAATGTGTGACCACCACGAAAACTGTTTGTAGTTGACAAATTTGAACTTGAAACATTCAAAGATTGATAATTTTCAAGATTTAATTTGTTTTCTGGTGTAAATGTGCCTTGATTTGTTTCAACAGTTTTTCCTGGTTCAGCAGCTACAACATCTCCATTGTCAACAGTTTTCGATTTCCCATTTGGTAAATTTTTATCTGCTCTTTCAATGTGTATTGCTGAAAACAAAATTGAATCATCAAATGTGAAAAATTTTTTGAACAAATGTACCGTTTCCGTATGATTGTGCTTTGCTTCCAATACCAAATATATCAGCTGATTCATCTGATGACGGTTCAAATGCCTAAAAAAATGGAAGAAATTATTTGGGAAAAAGTGCATGCGTTATTCTTCAAAATTTTTGAGGAAAAAAAACATACTCGAAGTCGAATAGTCACAACAATTGGAGCTGAATGAACTCCCAAAGTTAAATGGAAAGTTTGTTGGAACATTTCTAAATTTGGTTGATTCATGATGCTCAACAATGGGATCGTTAATTCTCCCAGGCTTCGTTTGGTGCCATCATCAATGGCCTAAAATAACCTTTGATAATTTTTGCAGGTGAAAACAAACTTGCCTCGAATTTGAGTTCTTGCCCTTCTGGTTGTTTCACAAAGAAAATAAACTTGGATTGATACAACGGATTAACAGTTTTGACTTTGACTGGTGTCCGTTGTGAAACTCGGCCAAGAGTCACTTCAATAAAGGGTGATGGTTCCAAATTTGCTTTTGGATAAGGTAATTCTGACGCAGTATCAACATAAATCATGAGCATGGCCGGATGAACTGGTTTATCCGCTGTTAACCATTCATTTTCCCAAGCTTGTTGAGCTAACAATTCTCTTTTTGTTGATAAATTGAACCAGGAGACTTTCAAATGTAATTCGCCATGTTTACAACCTTCCAAATGGAACCATCTGTGAACAACTCCAGCTTTTTTGACAATTTCCAACGGAATTGATAATCTTCCAAGTTCTTCGTCACTTCCAGTTGTGTCTTCATCAAACAATTCTATTCTTAATTTTTGACCATCTGCTTGATCAACAACGGCTTCGAAATATTCATTAAACACTGGATTCAAATTGTTGTCGATTGTTCGTGTTTTGAAAAGTTGTGCACCAACTTGAAGTTCGCAATAAGGATCAGATTTGTCTTTTTTCAAAATTGAAAAATCTTTGTTTTCCAAATTTCTTGCTTCAATTATTTTGATTCTGACAATACCCTAAAATCTCATCCAAATTTCCAAAGTCAAAAAGTAGAAAAAACTGACATCTGGTTCGGGGAAATACAATTTTGTGACGTCGACTGCCGGAGCAAGTGGCACAACAATTTTGTTTGGTAAAACGCATAAATTGGCAATTTGAGAATTTACAACGGATCTAATAGCATCAATAAGACCTGGTAATTGCACAAATTCTCCCATTCCTGTCAAATTAAAATCAAACTTTGGTAATTCGATGAAAGAACCAGAAATTCCACCAATCATGGGTGGATATGGCAATAATGGCATCATAACACATCTAACTTTCCCCGAAAGTACCAACTGATTTAATCCACCAGTGAAGCCACAAGCTTGAACAATAAATTCGGCATCACCGGCATAAACAATGTCCATGTCAACCAAAATTCGATCACGACCCACATTTTTGGTGTAAACTTTAAGGCCACCAACTCGGCACGCCATGTCGCCCATGTCAATGTGTGAAAATTTGAATGATTTGAACGGTGCCGGCATTTGAGCCCTGACTTGTGGTTCAATAAATTCCTTCATGAACGTTTTTGAATATTCTCCAATGTATGGCCATAATTGTTGCAATACTTTGTTGACCCATTCAATTCTTTCAGTGTCAGGAAATTGAACCCAAGCTGGTAAATCATCTAAATTGGCAAACTGTGCCAAAACAGCTTCTCTTTCTTGGGTAATAACTTGTCGAAGTCGCAAGCGTTTATTTTCTCTTTTCATCCACATGTGAGTCTTCAAAATATAAAGTGCAGAAAATAACATAATCCATAAAAAGGACAAATCATAATGTCCAACTGCCCAACACGAAGCCATCAAAATAACGCTACAAATAACCGGTACAACGTAATTTTGCCAAGTCATTATGACTTCTGACGGCACAACCCGATTATCTATAAAATTTTCAGGAAAAAATTTACAAAAATTGAATAATTTTTAAACAAAAATGTGATTTTTTGAACAAGAAAAAAAACATTAACAATTTTTCAATTTCGCTCAAAAAGTGGCAGATGACTAGCAAAAAAACGTGAACCATGCACAGTGGCCTCCAGTGCCGTTTTTTATGCAATAGCACCCTCGGACGCCAAAAAAAAAGAAAAAAATTAAAAAAAAACGATGCAATCAAAAGTTAAGCTTTTGAAAGCAAAAAAATCAATCAAGAACAATTTTGGCAGGTAAGATTTTTCGGGCCAATAAATCGATTTTTACGGTTCTTGAACCATCGAGTTTTTGCGCTGCCACAGCCATGAATGGAAAAAAGGCCATTCAACACAGATTAGATTTATTTGACAAAAGCACTTTTTTTGGCTACAAAAAAATATTCCAAGCTTGCAATCAAAAAAAATTGATTGTTCGTTTGACAATTCGAATAGTGTTATTTTTATGGATTGTCAACGTAAAAAATCAAAAAGTTGGAAAGATTTGATTCATTGAACAAATATTTGGCCAAAATTCAAATCTTTTGTTGAAAAAATAGTGTTTGGGGCTTTAAACTTTAACCAACCTGTATTTGTTGCCATTATTTTTGATTCAGGGATTACATTGACTTCAAATAACCATGTAAAAATTGTTCAAAACAAGAAAATTTAATGATTTGCGGTGATAAGTCGATTAACGCTGAGATAACGGAATTTTACCTAAAAAAGAAAGGAATGAATAAATTTCCGAATTTTCACAAAGTAAAATAACTGAAAATTCTTGACAAACAAATGTTTCAAAAAGAATCAAAAGTAAACATTAACAAGTGGTTGCAAAACTATGAATTCTCACTTCAATTGTGGAAGCAAAAAAAAAACTAAATTTTTTCCAGGTGCAATTGAATCATCGAAAAAATTGAATCAGCGAAAACAAAAGAATTATGCTTGATGTGCAGAAATTTAGGCTTCCTACAAAACTGAAAATGATTAAACTGATCAAAATCACATTCTTACACATAAAAAAAATCAAGACACCACGGAGTTTGAACGGCAGCCGGGAGAGCAATTGATTTGCTGTCGCTCGACAAACAGGAGTAAAACGCAATTCCTACTTTTTTCCTGCACTTTTTTTTCACTTCCATATTTTTTTCCCTAAAATCAAGTGCAAAAATATGATTGTTTTTTCAGCTTTATTTTTAACTTTCAACCAAAAAAATTTGATAGCTATTTTTTGAAATTTGAGAAAGATGCTGTCTGATCAGAGCGGAGATTCATGAATCGGCTTTTGGCACTGTTTTTAGGGTTTTTGTTCCTGAAAACATCAACCAAAAATGCTTCAAATCAGAAATAATGAAAAGAAGAAAACCAAAACTTGATCACTTTAATCTTTTGAACCTTTTGAATTTTTTCCCGCTTTAATTTTTGGTTTGATAGCAGTTGAAAAGCACAGCATAACAATTCATTAAAAATCCAACAAAAATGAAAAGAAAATTTTCGCAAATAAAATGAAATACAAATTAATTGTGTAAAATGTTAAGTATTTAGCACATTTGACTCTTGGATCTGTCCCAACGCGACAAGAAAAACTGGAAATGGCGCCTTGGAACATTGATGTTGTGCATCTGGAGTTGTCGTCACTAGACTGTTCTGTTTTATTGTTTTAGTTTTTTGAATAATAACCCTTTAACCTATCATCTGCGGCAAGTAATTGCCAATCCATTGATTGCTTGATTATCATTTTGTTTTTGGAAAAAATGGAGAAAATTAGCTGAGATGTTTTGGATTTGTTTTTTTATTGGATATCGTTGAGTGATTGATTAAACTGTTATTGGCAGCTAATTAATCTGAATTTTTCATAAGATTTTTGATATTTGGCGATTTTCTCACCAGTTACTTCGATGTTATCATGTTTGTCTGCTTTATTAATTTGCATTTTTTGTTGACGATCGTGGCGTTTCATTTTTATTAATTGTGGATTTTATGAATGATATTCATCATTATTTTATATTTTAAGGGGTGATATGAACGAATCCAAAATCCCTGTATCTCGAACTCCATCACAAACATCAAATTCCAATAATCATTTAATAAATAACAATGGGACGGTGAGAGATGTCCAATATAACAGCGCAAATCGTTCTCATACAACTTTGCATAATGCGGAACATGTCAAAGGATCTCAGCAACCATTGCAACAATATAAAACCGTTCAAATTATTTCTCAGCCAAATCACGTAATGTCAACGGCTCCTGGAAATTGTGTGTTTGTCCAACAAATGGGAAATAGTAATCATGCCATGAGTTTTCAACAGATAAACCCTCAGCAATCAAATCAAACGACAACTCAAGGAACTCACATGAATTATAGACTTGGAAGTTCTAACCCTAATCAAAATCAACAACATATTGCAATTTCTGATGCTAACAATCCAAAATCCGCGAATAGTTTCGAAAGGAGTCAGATTCAAGTGCAGAATCCTCAAACTCCTGCTCGATACACTTCACAAGTTGTGAGTTTTATATGAATTGTGAATGAAGTTGTTAATGAAAACAATTTCAGCATCAGCTACAAGATGGTAGACAAGTGCAGATGATTCAAGTTAATAACTCTGCTTATTATCAATTGAGTTCTGGTCAGAATCCTCAGCAACCGATTACACTTCAACAATATGTAAATGTCCAACAACAACAATTTATGACAAATAATGGAGCTCAAAGCGTTTTAATCGCAAGTCAAAGCCAAGATGGTTCTAGAACGTTGCAAGCTATTCCTGCACAAATTCACACAATTCAACACACTGTTTCACCACAAAATCAATCATTTCAAATCACAAAAGCAGCTGTTAAAAATGTGATATCTTTGCCACGTTCCCCATCATAATATTTTTTAGGTTAAACCCACAAATTCTGCTGGACCGCAGATTAAACGAAATGAGCAGATTGTTCAAGTATCATCAAATGGAAGTCAGTTTATTGTGACTGGACAACCGCAAGGATCCCAAGGACAAGTGTTTCAACAATTTCAACCACAAACACCTGTAAAATCGCCATCATCAAGATCAAAGCCAAAGGCGACGCCATTAAAAGCCACCACCAAGAATCAAAAAAGCGCGCCGATGACGCCAATACCAGTTCAAACGCAACAACAACCGTCAAATAATGTTGTGCAGAATAATACAAAAGTTCAACAAATCATTATACCATCACGGCCGAATACAAATCAGGATAAAGTTGCGGTGGAAAATAAACCTGCCCCAACTCCTTTAACTGTAAGAACAATTCATTCTCAGAGTCCATCGGTGTCAATGCCACCTCCTCCGTTTCCAGTAGTAAAACAAACGCCACAAAGTACTGTTGTTCGTCATAACCAACCAATCGTTATTCATGCTCCTCCGCCGCCTACAAATGATTTCAAAAATCTGGCAAAGAAGCAAGCAAATCAAAATCGTCAGATCAGACCTCAAATGGTGCCGCCAAATGCTTATCAGAAACCGTTAATACCACCTGGTCCTGTTACTACAATTCGACCATTTGTGGTACCAGCAGTTCCACAGCAAAATTCTGCATCAACGCAAGCACAAAAAGCCACAACTGAACAACAACAGAAGCAAAAAATTCATCAAATTCTGCAAACAGCTACAAATGCTCAGAAGAAGCTCCCATCCGCTCAGATCAATTCAAAACCGATTTCTACTCCGCCAAAAAGTACTCAATCGTCTTCTGATGTTTCTGCTGTTCTAAAGAATCCCATAATTGTTCCAGTAAAAACTCAGGCAATACAACAAATTCGTGCTTCTGATATGAAGCCTGTTATTGTGCCAGTTATTTCTCAAACAATTATACAAAAGCAAGCAACTGCTGTGGTTCCAACAACAATTCCAGTTAAAACCAAACCACTTGAAGTTAAGAAAGTAACAGAAGGTATTTCTCCGTTGAAATCACCTGTTCCTGGGGATCCACCGAACTCTATTGTTGGTAAATTAAATTTGGATTTGGCTGTTGGAGATCCAAAAGACAGTTATCGAGTTTTGAAAAAACATTTCAAATGTTTAGTTTATGTAAGTTTTCTCTAATATCATCTTTGCTCAAATTATTGAATGTTTTTTTAGGAGAATGAATGTTATCAAGGTCAATTACGTGACAGTCATCAACGTTTATTGAAATTGGAACGGGATAATAATTATTTGATGGATAGATTATTGAAATATGAAAATTTAAGTGATTCAGATGGAGAAGAATCGGATTCTTCAACGAAAACCATTGAAGAAAGAACATCTGGACAAAAAACTTTAAAACGGTTATTTTGTTTGTTTATTTTCATAATAAAAGTTTTTTAGGAAACCAACGTCAAAATTATCTATTCCTCCACCACCAAAGAAAAAGCCCAATCTTTCAAAACCTGCAACTTCTGTTCCCAATGATAACACGCCAAATTTACCTGTTGTGAAAAAAGAGAATCCAAACGTTTTGCCGCAGAAACCGGAAGAGGTTAATATAAAGACGAAGCCGACAAGTTTGATCAGTACAAGTAGTAGTTCTGATTTGCAAAAGGTTGATCCTCCGAAAATTAATGCAAACTTAGCTCATCGGACACCACCATCAAATACTGGTCCAAAGAGGAGCACACCTATTATTCAGAAAATTACCAGCGAACATGCTGAAACTCTCAAGAAAGAAGGAAAAATTGTCAAAATGATATCCCCAAGCAGTTTCAAAATGCTCCAAACCAAATTTGATTTTGGAAACATTGATGATCTTCCTTCTTCAAGCGCTCCACAAACGTCAGTTGCAAGTAAACCTATTGATTCAGTTCCAAAACCGTCAGTCACGGAGCCAAATACGTCTTCTAATAAACCAATACCAACAACTCCTGTGAAAGCAACTCCAAAGCCAACTCCTCCCAAAGTTACAGGTTTGATTTTAGTTTTTGACTGGTTATATATGTATTTTTTAGTTGAAATTAAAGAATTACCACTGAAACCTAGCATTATAAAGCCGTTTGATCCAGCAAAATTGAATGATATTCTTTCCAAGACAGGTAATAATGGTCTTAATGAATTTGCAAAAACTCCAAAGGTTTTTGTTCCATTGAAATTTTCACCTAGAAATCCAACACCGCAATCACGTGCTAGTATTAGCTACTCAGCTATAAAATCGCCTTCCGTTGCCAGAATGATGGGTCCTAGATCTGGCCCAACAAAAATGATTCGACCACCACCAATGGGGCGATTTGAGATTTTATCAACGTCACCAGTTGTTCAACAAGCAGCAATGAGAGCTCAAACACCAACAACTATAGAAAAACCTATAGCTGTTGGTAATACCAATATTACTATTTCACCGGAAAAAGATTGCTCTGGTACAAAACAGCCGCAAACGTGATCATTGAATAGTTTTACAGGTTTCCGAGAAAACATGTATTGTTGATTTTTGCTCTAAAATCCCGATGTTACTTTTTGCATTTTTCTGATCTCAATCACGTTTTAATTCCCATTAATTTGTGACTTTTGAAGTTAATTATTTTGCCAATACTTGAACCTTCTTCATTTTTGCTTTAATTCGCCTAACCATAAAATTGGTTTTTTTTGCTCAAAATTCATGGCACTACAAACAAAATTTGGCCTTTTTTGTTTCAAAAATATGATCTCCAGTTTGAGACAAATCATTTTTGTCAAAAAAAACACTGTTCTTTGCTAATAAACGCGTAATAAAAGATTATAATCCAATTTTTGCCTTCACATTTTCACCTTCCAAGGGAATTGAATTAAAACCGTTATTCATTTGCCGCAACCCACGTTTGCCGACAAAAACGGCAGATGTTTTGTTTTGACGGACCTGTTTGCTGTAAATTCCAACATTTTATTAATTTTTTTTAAAAATGCCAAGGAACAAACAGGAAATTGATGCTGGTTCAACTGTTAGTTTTTCATGATGAGACATTATAATTTCCGGGATAATTTCAGATTAACGATTCACTCCAGACTCCAAGATATGGCACCATTTCAACGCATTTATTCGAAATTGGCGAAGAAAGCACATCAACTTTTGATTTCATGTACAATTTTGCGTCAAGATTTTGTACCAAATGTGTAATTTCTTTTATTTATGGGTTCTGCATCCTATTCACAATTGTTCTGTGCTATTTTGGTAATTCCAACAATGCTTGATAATCAGCAGTCCAAAATTTTCAGGATTAGTTTACATGAATCGATGTCCGGCAAAAAAACAAATTCCAGTTTATCTTTTGATTAGTGGAGCCGTGAGTTTACTTCAAATTTCATTGATAATGATGCGGCATAAACGTGAGCAAGATCTTGCGGATGAAGCAGATTCAGTCGGAATTGGTTTACGTCGAAATTCCGAAGGAAATTTTTATTCAAACAACTCTTCAAAAGTTTGTTTCACATTTTTTAAAATCGATTTCCAAGTTTTCTTTAGTTTGCTGAATATATCTTGTGGATTATCTTGTTTATTTGGTTCATTTTTGGAAACGTTTGGGTATTTGGTTCATTCCGTCCACCAGCAAAGCAAAATGAACGTTCACCAACACCAACTTATTGGTGCAGTGAAATGGTGTACAATTTGGCATTTTTTCAAATATGTTTTACCTATGCTATCATCTTTGCAATTTTGACGGCAATGTGTTCTTTTGCTTTTTGCGCACCTAAATTTATTAGGAATGACAGCAGAAACGGAAATCGAGCGCAGAATTTATGATAAGATTACGCGTTGTGAATTTTATTATTATTTCACGAATGCACAAACCCATCAATCAAACATTCAGTTTAGTCAGCTTAATCACCTACATAATTATTCAATACTTTTCGAATTATTAATTAATCAAGTTTAATTCTGGAGTAAATTTTGTGGATGAAACTTGCAGTACTTATATATCCAACAGTTCCACAAAGGATTCCCAAGGCAATACTGAATAAACCCATGTAGCCGAAATAGAAAACAATTTGAAAGAAACCATACATTCTAAAAACAATTAATCAAATAATTTAATGAAACAATAAAAAACTTACTTGGTTTTAAACATAAAATAATAAAACGAATATAAATAAACATAAACTGAAACAGATGCTCCAGACAAGAAACTACACCATCTCCAACGATAATCTTCAGCATTCAAAAGGAAATAAATTGAAACAATTGTAACACAAGCTGTTACAACCAATAAAATTAAAGTAACAAGGAACATAAATCCATACACATAATAAATTTTATATGCCCAGAATGATGTAAAGATGAAATACCTGAAAAATCATGATTATAATGACAAAAATAAGAAAAACCATACATTTCAATAAATATGGAACCAAAAGGTAAAAATCCGGTAACAAAAACAATAAACCATGGCTCCAAAAACCATTTTTTATCCGGAATTGGTCGAGGTACAACATTAATACGGCAAGGAATATCAGCTTGACCCTTCAAATTTCTTCCAAGTATGGTGCCCAAAAAGTTCAATGGCAGCACAACAAAACAACAAATGGCAACAATGGCAAGCTGAAAAAAATTATGACGTTTTAATGTCAAACTTTTTAAAGTTAAAACTAACCATTGTGGTAAATGGAATGGCTCTTGATGCGTGATAATAAATTGAAACCCAATTAATGGTAACTGCAACAGTTGAAACAATAATTGGTAACAACAATGCTCCAACAATCATTTGTTTGATCCATGATTTACCATTCAATCGACTGTACATGCCGGCACCAAAATAACCATTGAAAGGTGCACAAAGTGCATAAACAAAAATTGTTGCACTCAGCAAAGATCCACGTTCTGTGTAAAATTCAGCAAGAATTGCCAATACAATCATAACAAGTACTACACTCAATAAATGATAACCAGTACCAATAATTGACGAGAACAGCAGCGGATAAACTGGTGGTCGAAAAACATCACCATGCACTTGTTTCCAGCCGTAGTCTTCTCCAATATCCGTATCATCTGCTTCAACATCATCTTTTTGATATCGTGCATAATCTCGATTCAATGTCCTGAGCAAAATCATCCATACCAAGCCAACAAGGAAGATAACCATCATAAATGAATTGAAAATGGAGAACCAATGAATCTAAAAAACTCATTTAACAAATTTCCTCAAGAAAAACGTTACTCGATGTTGGAAAAATGTTGGATCAAGATATTTGTCAAATCTCTTGTCAAATTCAACAGCAGATGGTTTCCAGATAATTTCATAAGTGAAGACGATTTCACTGTTTGCTTTTAATAAAACTTTGTTGTCAGCGGTCATGTTGACGTCCACAATCTGTTGTCCATTATAACCAATTTCAAATCGCTTGTGTGTGAATAACAAGACTTGATTATTATCCGATGGATCAACTTCTCCAACAAGTGCTGAATAAAAATAATTACTCAAGTACAATCAACAAAAAACAAACCCCAAAGCGGCAAATCATCAAGATACATTTGATATGAATAATCGTGTTGAATTGCAAATGCCAAGGCTTCATAATCATCATCAGTTAAAGCTCTTCGGCAAATTTCATCTTTTTTCGTGGAAACTAAAATTAAAATATAGAAACTTGATACCAAAAACATTGAACAAACCTTTGAATCGAATGTCAACACCAGAATGTTCCAATTCAACTCCAAGTAAAGCTTCACCAAGTGTTTCATGATAATGACCTATACTTTCTTTTGGACCACGACAAAATGGCAATGAAAAATATGAATAAGTTTCTTGTCGATTGCTGTAAGGGCCAACCGTGTTCATCCAAAGAATAACTTCTTCATTGTCTTCATAAATATGAGTGTGTTCATCGGCACAAACCCAAGCAATGGCTATCGAAAGCCAGAAAAATGAGTTTAGTTTTTTCATCAAACTGAAATTATATTATTTAACCAAAACCTTAAGCATTCAACGCGGCAAAAAATAAAAAATAAAAAAACACATTTGGTCCACGTATTTCCACGCGTAAGTACAACAAAATGCGAGCAGTCTGCGAAACCCAGCTGTTGAGGTTGCTAAAACTAAACAGACAACACATTTGGTTCAATCAAAAATGGTTTAGATTTTGTGAATTTGAATTTGATGATTCCAAAATAGTTTCCTGGTTGTGATCGCTACCATGGCCATGGGGGAGTTGGAACTATTGTTGAGATTTCTAAAAGTTGACGAGACAGACAAATGCAAAACAACGAGTCATTCCACGATTAGGTTTCCTACAAGTGTATAATACATTTAATGGCTTCAATGGCACCGATTTTGAGGTGTGATTTGCACTCATTTATTATAATCACCGTGTTCCTGATTTTAAAACTCATTTAGTGAAGTTTCCGAAGAGCTTGGTCACAATAAACTTGCCACTGGAACAGCACAAATCGTATCCGGAATTCAACTCTCAGAACAGAACTTTAGCGGGAGTCTTAAGGAGAAATACATTGATGCAAGGCTTGAATTGCAAATTATGCTAACTGAGCCAACCTAGCAGCTAGCTGGACAAATCCAAGTTGCAGTCTATGTTCTCGCATGGAAAAATGGTGTTTGTTTTCAACGAAGCATCCAACAAACTCTTGACTATGTTTGTGAAATGTACCATTCAAATTTCGAACTGGAATGGCACAATTACAAAAAATGCTCCTTCATTTTTCTTTATTTTTCTCAGCAAATTATGATTGATTTTTGAATTGTGTTAACAAACAATGAACTTTTATAATGATTTTTTCCAAAGAAAAACCTCCATACTTTGTGCTGCTCTTGCTATTCTTCCTTTTCACTCCATGTTCGATCGCTGATTCATTGATAATTTTTTTCGTGTTTTTTCCATCAATTTTAGAGTGATCCGTCTTAAATTGGTTTTCAATTTTTTTTCAGTAGCAATGGCAGCAATGCTCGATGATTTCATTGGACCAGTGAAAATCATTCATCCCAATGAAGATGATCGGTCCTTTGAATTAAATGAGGATCAGTTGTCTAATATTTTGCTGAATCCAAAATATGCTGATAAAAAAGTATGCGTTTTATTTGTTTTTTGAAGTTTTTCATTTACTTCCAAATGCTATAGGTGGCCTTGGTCAGTGTTGCTGGAGCTTTTCGCAAGGGAAAAAGTTTCATTCTCAACTTTTTTCTGCGATATTTAACGTGGAAGGAATCGGGGCAAGAGAACACAGATTGGTTGACAAGCGCTGACAAATTGGAAGGATTTAGTTGGCGCGGTGGATCAGAACGTGAAACCGAAGGCATTTTGATATGGTCAAAGCCGTTTATCATCAAAGACAAGAATGGCGAGGATGTTGTGGTGTTCTTGATGGACACCCAAGGTGCTTTTGATTCCTTGTCAACTGTCAAGGATTGTGCCACTGTTTTTGCGCTGTCGACTATGCTTTCTTCTATTCAAATTTACAACATTAGTCAAAACATTCAAGAAGACGATTTGCAACATTTACAACTTTTTTCGGAATATGGCAAACTTGCCTTGGAAGAATGTGAAGGAAAACCGTTTCAATCATTGTTATTTTTGGTCAGAGATTGGAGCTATCCTTATGACGCCGATTATGGGTTTCTTGGCGGACAAAGAATTCTAGATAAACGTTTGGAACAAAGCGAAAAACAACATTCAGAACTTCGCCAACTTCGACAACACATTCGCGATTCTTTTGAAAACATTCAGTGTTTCCTAATGCCTCATCCAGGTTTAGAAGTTGCCAGGAAGCAGCAATTCAAAGGAGAACTTGAAGGTTCGTTTGAATCACTGGCAAAATAATCAAGTAAAAAACGTTTTAGACATTGACGCCACTTTCCTTTCAAATCTACGAGTTTTTGTTCCACGATTGTTTGATTCCAACACTATTACTCCAAAAGTTATCAATGGTCAACCAATCACATGTCGAGAATTGTTGGAATATTTCAAAATGTACATCACTATTTTTCATGGGGAAGATATGCCAGAACCAAAATCAATGCTTGAAGCCACTGCCGAAGCCAACAATTTGGCAGCTGTTGCTTTGGCAAAAGCTCAATATGTCCATCAAATGGAAGACATTTGTGGTGGTGGAGCACCTTATATAAATACGGAAACCTTGGAAAAAGAGCACCAAAATTGTCTAAATTCCGCGATCCAATGTTTCAAGAAAACTCGAAAAATGGGTGGAAGCGAGTTTTCATTGAAATATGTGGAAAAGTTAGAAAATGAGCTTATTGAACAATTTGGATATTTTGCCAAAGCCAATGAAAACAAAAATTTATTCAAGTCAATGAGAACTCCAGCTGTTTTGACAACTTTGATTGTCGCAGATTATTGTTTCCAAGAGTTTTTCCAATTTATTGGATTGGAAGGAATCGCAGGAATTTTCACGTCAATTTGTTTCATTGCAATAATTGCTTTAATCTCATGGATTTATGTTCGTTATTCTGGAAATGTTCGAGAATTAGGACAAGGTATTGACAATGGTGCAAATTGGATTTGGAAAAACTTTTTATCACAAATCATGGTTCCCGCAACTCATGCTGGTATAAATTTAGCAACAAATGTGAGTTTTCAAAATAATGATGGAACTTATCACCAAATTTCAGGTTACGCAAAAAAAATATAATTAGAATCTGAACTTTTTTGAATCGATTAACTATTTTTGCTTTTTTTTATTTTTTTTTTTTGAAAATTGAAACAAATAAATTGAATGACACGAAAAATAAACTGCAAATTTGAGCCAAAATTATGGTAAAATTTCGCAAATGGTTGAAGCATGATTTGATTTTTTCACCTTTGCGATGCGAGATGAACAGTTGAAAACTTAAATCATTTCGCTTTTTTGCATTCCTGATAAGTCTGGCACATTTGGTTGATTCACTGTTCCGAACAGCAGGGTTGTCGGACATTAGCTCGGTTTCGGATGTCCGGAGACCTTTGAATACCCGACCGCCCGAACTCGGTTCGACGACCCTGCCGGTCAGTAAAAGACAAGTCTGGAAGTTATGCTTGATTTTTTGTGAAAAGAGAGGCTGCGCCTGCTTCTTTTTTTTGGAAGTGGCCGGGTCCATTTTGCCTTTTCATCCCTGCAGTGCTTGACCTTTTCTGCCATTTTGTGATAATTTGAGTTCTTTTGTAATTTTCACATTCAATCTCAGCTCACACCAATCTGTGTGAAATCTGATCATAAAAATAGCGTTGAATGAATGCTTGAACTTTAAACGATTTATAATTGATGTCTTCTCATATAATATGAGTCATATTTTTAGGTTCATTGTTGCTGAACTCGGATAAGCCGTTAACATAATTATTTGCCACAATGTCGTTGCTTGGAGCAGATTTTCGAGCACCATTACGGACTGTTAAACGCGTTCAATTTGGTATTCTCAGTCCAGATGAAATTGTAAGTTTATGAGTCACATTTATGGCACTTCAGGTTGCATTGTTTTTTTAGCGACGTATGAGTGTTGGACAGTTAGAATATCCAGAAGTTTATGAAAATGGCAAGCCAAAGATTGGTGGATTGATGGATCCACGACAAGGTGTCATTGACAAGCGAAGTAGATGTATGACTTGTACCGGAACAATGAATGATTGTTCCGGTCATTTTGCACATATTGAATTAGCAAAACCAGTATTTCACATTGGATTCTTATCCAAAACTTTGAAAGTTGGCTCTTTTTAGATTGAGCAAATTTCATATGTAAACTTTCAGGTTATGAACTGCGTTTGTTTTTACTGCAGCAAGCTCTTGATTGATAAAGATTCCCCGAAGATCAAAGAAATTATACGGAAAACAAAAGGAAATCTTCGTAAAAGATTAACAATGATTTATGATTTATGTAAAGGCAGAAGCATTTGTAGAGTTGATGGTGGCGTTGAAGACGATGAAATGGTTTGATTTGTATATTTTTCATGTTTGATTTTTTTTTAGCAAACTGATGCGAGTTCGAAAAAAGGTGGTTGTGGACGTTATCAGCCATCATATCGTCGAACAGGACTTGACATTAGTGCTGAATGGAAGAAAAATTTGAATGAAGAAAATCAGGAGAAGAAAATTGTCTTAACTGCCGAAAAAGTGTTGGAAGTCTTCAAAAATGTTAGCGATGCTGATTGTCGTGTTCTTGGATTTGATCCTGAATATGGAAGACCAGATTGGATGGTTTGCACAGTTATGCCAGTGCCACCACTTGCGGTTCGTCCAGCTGTTGTTACTTCCGGTTCCGCCAGAAATCACGATGATCTGACACACAAATTGGCAGATATTGTCAAAACCAACAATCAGTTGAAAAGAAATGAAACACACGGCGCGGCAGCACATGTAATTGCTGAAGATGTACGACTTTTACAGTATCATGTTGCGACTTTTGTCGATAATCAGATTCCTGGTGTACCTCTGGCATGTCAAAAAGGTGGAAGACCGTTGAAATCTATCAAACAACGTTTGAAAGGGAAAGAAGGAAGAATCAGAGGAAATTTGATGGGCAAACGTGTCGATTTTTCTGCTCGTACAGTAATCACACCGGATCCAAATTTGCCAATTGATTATGTTGGAGTTCCAAGAACCATTGCACAAAATTTGACATTTCCAGAATTGGTTACTCCGTTCAACATCGATAATTTGCAAGAAGTGGTGAAGCGTGGTGATAAGAGTTATCCTGGCGCCAAGTATATCATTCGTGAAAATGGTGAACGGGTTGATTTGAGATATCATCCAAGAGCCGCCGATTTACATCTTGAACCTGGTTATCGTGTTGAAAGACACATGCGTGATGGTGATACTGTTGTTTTCAACCGTCAACCCACGTTGCATAAAATGTCAATGATGGGTCACAAAATCAAAGTGCTTCCGTGGTCAACATTCCGTTTAAATTTATCCGTCACGACACCATACAATGCCGATTTTGATGGAGATGAAATGAATTTACATTTCCCACAATCTTTGGAAACACGTGCTGAAATTCAAGAAATTGCCATGGTTCCTCGGCAGTTAATCACACCACAAGCCAACAAACCTGTCATGGGCATTGTTCAGGACACATTATGCGCCGTTCGAATGATGACAAAACGTGATGTTTTCATTGAATTGCCAAGATTAATGGACTTGTTGATGTATCTGCCATCTTGGAATGGAATCATTCCTTATCCAGCAATTTTAAAACCAAAACCATTGTGGACAGGCAAACAACTTTTTTCATTGATCATTCCAGGAAATGTTAATGTTATCAGGACTCATTTCACACATGATGATAATGAAGACAAAACAGATTTGAAATGGATTTCACCTGCTGATACTCGTGTTTTGATTGAAAATGGAGTTTTATTATCCGGAATCATTTGTTCAAAAACAGTTGGCAGATCAGCTGGAAATTTGCTGCACATTGTTGCTCTGGAATTGGGACATGAAATTGCCGCAGATTTTTACTCACACATTCAAACCGTTGTCAATGCTTGGTTAATCGCTGAAGGACATACAATTGGTATTGGTGACACCATTGCTGATGAATCTACGTACAAAGAAATCCAAGAAACAATTCGCAAAGCCAAAGCTGATGTTGTGGAAGTTATTGAAAAAGCACATAATGATGAATTGGAAGCAACTCCTGGTAATACTTTGCGGCAAACATTTGAAAATAATGTGAATCGGATTTTGAACGATGCACGTGATCGAACTGGTAGTACAGCACAGAAATCTTTGTCAGAGTTCAACAATTTCAAAGCCATGGTAGTTGCCGGTTCAAAAGGTTCGAAAATCAATATTTCTCAGGTCAGTTTTGTTGCCAAAGTTGCGCGCATCAGGGCACATCCTCAAAAGCAATATCACCTTCGTCTTTCTAAAGCATAATTGCAGGTCATTGCTTGTGTTGGTCAACAAAATGTTGAAGGTAAACGAATTCCTTTTGGTTTTCGTCATCGAAGTTTGCCACATTTTATCAAGGATGATTATGGTCCAGAATCACGTGGTTTTGTTGAGAATTCATATTTGGCAGGTCTTACTCCAGCAGAGTTCTTTTTTCATGCAATGGGTGGAAGAGAAGGTTTGATTGACACAGCAGTTAAAACTGCCGAAACTGGTTACATTCAAAGAAGATTAATCAAAGCTATGGAATCGGTCATGGTTAATTATGATGGCACAGTCAGGAATGCCGTTGGACAATTGATTCAATTGAGATATGGTGAAGATGGTTTGGATGGAATGTGGGTGGAAAATCAATCTTTACCGACAATGAAGTTGACTGATGCCGTTTTTGAAAAGAAATGTTGTTTAAATGCTGCAAATGAAAAAGAAATTAGAAAACTTTTCACGGACGAAATTGTACATGAAATCCAGTCAGATTTAGATTTACAAGATAAATTGGATGAAGAATGGAAGCAATTGGTTGAAGATCGTCGAACCTTGCGAGAAATTTTCCCACGGGGTGAAACAAAAGTTGTTTTGCCGTGTAATTTACAACGTTTGATTTGGAATGCTCAAAAGATTTTTCACGTTGATTTGAAAAAGCCATGTGATTTGTGTCCATCAACAATTATTGATGGTATCAAGAAATTATCAGAAAGATTGATTGTTGTTGGTGGGGATGATTCCATCAGTAAACAAGCACAAATCAATGCAACGTTGTTGATCAAAATTTTGATCCGTTCAACATTGTGCTCAAAACAGATCGCACAAACATACAAATTGAACACTGAAGCATTTGAATGGATTCTTGGAGAAATTGAATCTCGTTTCAATCAAGCAATTGTACAACCCGGTGAAATGGTGGGTCCTTTAGCTGCACAATCTTTGGGTGAACCAGCAACACAAATGACATTGAATACTTTTCATTATGCTGGTGTATCTGCTAAAAACGTCACACTTGGTGTTCCTCGTTTGAAAGAAATTATCAATGTGTCAAAATCACCGAAAACTCCATCATTAACAGTTTTTTTGACTGGTGATGCCGCAAAAAATGCTGAAAGTGCAAAGGATGTTTTATGTAAATTGGAGCATACAACTTTGCGGAAAGTCACTGCTAATACTGCAATTTATTATAATCCAAATCCAACTCAAACATGTATCGAAGAAGATCAAGAATGGGTCAGTATTTTTTATGAATTGGATCCAAAGAATATTGATAATGTTAGTCCTTGGTTACTTAGAATTGAATTGGACAGAAAAAGGTAAACTAGTTTTTTGAATAAAATTTCAAATTTTAATAATTTAGGATGACTGATAAGAAATTATCAATGGAAACAATTGCTGATAAAATAGCAATGGGATTTGGTGGTGATTTGCATGTTATTTATACAGATGATAATGCCGAAAAATTGGTAATTTATTTGAGATTACAAAATCCGTTAATTGAAGAAGAAGCAGAAGAACAAGTTGGCAAAATGGGAGATGAAACCTTTTTAAGATGTGTTGAGCAAAATTTATTGAGTGATTTGACTTTGCAAGGAATTGAATCGATCTCAAAGGTTTATATGCATAAACCACAATCAGATGATAAAAAAAGAGTTGTTCAAACACCTGAAGGTGGTTTTCAAACAATTGCTGAATGGGTTTTGGAAACTGATGGTACTGCATTGTTAAAAGTGTTGAGTGAACAAAACGTTGATGCTGTTAGAACTTATTCAAATGATATTTGTGAAGTGTTTCATGTTTTGGGGATTGAAGCCGTACGAAAAGTCATTGAAAGAGAAATGA
>CABFKL010013225.1:12376-106684 GCA_901765185.1 Panagrolaimus sp. JU765 | reverse complement strand
GGTTCATATGTTAATTACCGACATTTGGCTTTGTTATGTGATGTTATGACCGCAAAAGGGCATTTGATGGCCATTACTCGTCATGTTAGTTTTCATTTTGGTTAAATTTCGGAAAAATAATTTTCAGGGTATTAACAGACAAGAAGTTGGAGCATTGATGCGATGTTCATTTGAAGAAACTGTTGATATTTTGATGGAAGCTGCAGTGCATTCAGAAGTTGATCCAGTTAAAGGTGTTTCGGAAAATATTATGCTTGGACAATTGGCAAAAGTTGGTACCGGTTGTTTTGATTTGGTTTTGGATGCTGAAAAATGTGAACAAGCCATGGAAATTCCAGCAAACAAAGCATATGAAAATATGAGTGATTTTATTGAAATGGGTGGAAATGTTTCTCCAGCTAGTCCTCAAATGAGTCCTGAACCATGGAATTATTATTCTTCGCGTGTTTATGTGTCACCATCTGGTGGGATGACTCCTGCAAATGCTGTGTTTTCACCAGCACAATTTGATTCCGAAGGTGTTTATTCTCCGTCATACAATGAAGGATGGTCTCCACGCGGTGATGTTTCTCCTGCACATTCAATTGGTGCCATGTCACCTGGTGCAATGTCTCCACGTGATTACAGTTCATTGGCAAGTCCTGCTTATCGAAGTCCAGCTAGTCCGTTTTATCGTTATTCGCCAGCAAGTCCTGGTTTTGAAACTAGATATTCGCCAACTTCTCCGATGTATTCACCAACCAGTCCGGCATACTCACCAAAGTCTCCGGCTTATTCTCCCACATCACACAGCCCGACATCGCCAGCTTATAGTCCAATATCACCAACTTATTCACCGATGTCTGCAACTTATTCACCGATTTATGCAACTTATTCACCGATGTCTGCAACTTATTCACCGATTTATGCAACTTATTCACCGACTTATTCACGGACTTCTCCAAGTTATTCCCCGACCTCACCATCTTACCGTCCAATTTCGCCTTCATATAGTCCAATATCACCAAGTTATTCTCCAACTTATTCGCCAACATCTCCAAATTACTTGCCATCGAGTCCTCAATACAGTCCCATATCACCACCGTACGTCCCATCAAGTCCAAATGTATGTTTTAAAAAAATATGAAGTAAAAAACAACACAATTTGTTTTAGTATTCATCATCAAGTCCACAATATTCACCTGCTTCTCCTGTTTTGAGTCCAAGTTCTCCTCAATATTCACCGACATCTCCAACATACAGTCCATTGAGTCCAAAGTACCCGTGACACTCTCCAAACGATACTCATCAAAAAAAATAAATTGTCTCGTGTATGATTTCGATCTCTGGTCAAGTTTTGAACTATTTGTTTTGTTTATAAAATAATTGTTGCTGGTTTCCATTTCTTTGTTACAGAAGAATAGAATTTCTAACTGATTGGAAGTACAAGTTTTATCAAATTCCAATTTTTATGTTTGAGCTGATCGCAATCAAAATCGGCAAAATCAAGTTTAGAGCAAATCATTGGGTCCCAATGCATGAAAAAATAGGTTACAAAATCAAAAAGTGCCCCATATTAGAGCCGTAGATACCAGAATAGTATTGCAATATTGAGCAAAAATTTGACAAAATTCCACCAACACTTCTTGAGGCAGTCCACAAACAACTTCCAAAGTTTGACATTTATCAACCATAAAACTTGGAAAAACGCAAAATAACTTTTGCTACAACAAATCTAACGGTAAATCAATGAGCAAAAACACAGCAATACTTGTGGGCCAAGTTGGATGTGCATCAACAAAAAATAACTCAACAACAACCTAAGCAACAGCGGATTGCATTTCTTTGATATGAGAATTGGCGGTAAAATAATAAAATAAAAATGCCGCTGCCAATCTGCAACAAGTTTCTTGATGTTCAATATCATGAGACCATTCAACATTTCCCCAAACTTTTGCTTGGTAAATCTGCTCCAAATGTGAAAGATGAGTAGCTTCCTCGGCGCTAATATGACATCCCATCAATGCCATTGTAACAATCAGACTTTTGGCACCTTCAACTCCATATTGAATTCCATTGAGAGACCAAAAATTGTGAGACAAAAGGTATCTTTTGATTGTTGAACGGTCATTTCCCGATATTTGTGGCAAGTCAACTAAATTGTCTGTTGCTTTGATATCCAATCCATGTGTGTCATTGAACCATTTCAAAATCGGGGCCCATTTTTCATGTTGAAGTTTAACCAAGTTTTGTGGTTCAGATGCAAAATGAAGTAAAGTATCGGTATCCAAGTATTCCATAATCTTCTCGGTTAAAGATTCTCTAAAAAAGCATAGATTAATCCAAAAAAATAACAAAATACAAATCAAAACTTACTTGGTTTCATTCAAAGGATTATCAATAGCAGTAAACGCTAATCCAGTGATTCTCATCAATGGTTTGTTGATGAATTCTTTTTGCGCATCCCATTCTTGCGCAATTGCCAATGCTAATGGTTCAGAGTCAACCTGAAAGTAAACATTCAATTCATTCACATTGTTTTTCCATAAATTGAATGACCGACACACGTATCATAAAACATCAAACAACTTATCGCAGAGGCACACCTATTTGCTTTTCTAAAGTTCTTTTCCAAATATTGCAGTCAAAACCAAAACCATTTTGTACAGAAATGTCATCGTTCAGTCATTTAAAACTTCATGATGGACTGCTCTACATTGTTGCAACATTATTATTCATGATTGTAAGTGGGTTTGAAAACAAAAAATGATAAGAGAAAATTTTAGCTAATATTGATCTTGTATTGCACGTACAAGTATGTTGACCGAACAATAACCAATATTAGCAGAAGATCAACTCCAAGATCAAGTGCAATTTCCAGCAGAAAACCTAGTTTTTATCAAAGAGAAGATGCTAGACCGTTGACAACAACATTTGTGAGTTATGGACCACCAGAAATCTTGCCAACAAAAAACGCGCCGATTTTTCAAACCACTCAAAATTTAACGGAACATGAAAAAGTTTGCATTTTACCTATTTTTCAAAATCAACTTTTAATTTTAAGGCAATTCTTCAAATTCATTGTGAAGAATGTGATCGCTTAAGTTGTTCTACCAAACTAACCAACTCAACTTACATTCCTTAATAATTCTCTGATCTTGAAAATCAAACTTACTTTCAAAACTTTTCCAGCTTGCGTTTTCAATTTGTGTTTATCCAACAAAACCATGTAATTTCTTCCACCATTTTCATTAATCTCATCTTCAACTGTAACTTGTTTGTAAAATCTTCTTGGTTTTGCGAATATTGAATTACATCTGCTACTACTCAAAATAATACGGCTAATCGGTATCTCGAACAATTTTTTGACTAACATTCTGAAAAAAATGCTTCAAAAATGTTTTAAAACAAAAAAAAAAATAATATTCGGACAAAATAACCAGCAGAATCAATAATTTCAAACTTTTCTATTTTATTGTTTACAAATAATACATTTTAAGGCATAAAAATTTGCATAAAAATCTCTTAAATTGGCAATTTAAAAAATAATGTTTTACCCCTAGATTATTCTTTTTTTATCCTATGAAAATGGAGTTAATTTCATTTCTTTTTCAACTTCATCAGCTAATACTGGAACACTTTCATCATCAACAAGGAGAAATTTACCTTGTTCTTTTGAAAACATGTACATATTTCCGGTATAAATATCAAACCACATTGCATGAAGAAATACTTTTCTTGCAGCAATAAAATCATTCAAAAATCCATGTGATGCAACATGTGTCAATTGTTGAAGTGTGTTAATTTGTGAAAGTTTGTCCTCAATATTGAAATTGTTTTCAGGATCAATGACAGCACTGAATTTCAAAAACATTGGATTATCAGCAGAAAATTCCAATTTGATGTTTGGTTTGGATTTCAAACGCTGTTCAAGTTTTTTGATGCTTGAATAACCATGACGACGAAGCCAATGATCCATTGGACTTTCTGGATCAAAACTCTTTGGACATTTGTGAAGGTTGTACAACGTGTTGATTGCTTTGCAATCAGAGTGGCCACAAACAATGACATGGTTAATATGACCTCTTTTAACCGCAAGTTCCAGGGCAGCAGGTTCAGTTGTAACAGAAACTTCATAACCGGACATACCTAAAAATTGGAAAAGGAAAAACGACGTTTGGAAAAAAAGTGGTAAGCGCACACGTGTTAGCTCGTTGAAAGAAATAAAACTCAACCATAATTATTGGCATGAGGAATCATGTTTCCAGAATTGCGTACAACAAACATGTCACCAACTTGTGAAGTCGTGAAACGAGCTGGCAACATACGAGAATCCATGCAGGAAAAGAATACCGCAGTTGGATTGGGATTGTCACGGATTCTTTCAAATTGCTTGACAAGATCACCACGAACGGTTTGTCGGAACCGCAAAATTCCATCAAGTACCTTGTTTAGGCCAGGCATCTGAAACAGTTTCTTCCTAAACAAAAAAACCAAAGCAAAAAAATATTCAGGATGAAACAACCTTCCAGTTACATGATCTAGCTCTCAAAATAATTTATCGTTCTTCTAAAAATGATTCAAAAAACCTAATCTTGTTGAGTTTTTCGCACACCCGGATTAATTTCAAGATCATCATATTTTGGATAGGACTTTGGCCGATCAACATCAGCTGCACCTTTGCCTCTGCTACCTATCTTTGGCGCTCTTTTCTCGGTTTGAGCATCTTCTGCTAACTGCTGCTGCTGCCGTTGTCGATTCAATGCAATTTCTTCATCTGATGGTGGAAATCTTCGTGTACCTTTAAGCCAAGCATCCCATTCCAAAGGTGGTTTTCCGCCTTCAACAACTGGTTCATATCCTCTAAAAATAGAAAAGATATATGGTAAACAAGGTCATTAAATTTAGAGCTAACCTTTTGATATTTGAACGTTGAGTTCGTCCGCCTTTGTATTCATAATATTTATTACCAACAGAATCTGTTCCAATAAAAACCTTCTCAGCTTCGCGTGAAATTGCACGATTCAGATTATTCCACAATCTTGCCCAAACACTAGGGCCAACCCTTTGAGTCATTTTGAAAATGAAAACAACAAAAGAAAATCAAAACAATTGCAAAAAATCACGAATGTTTTGTTCACAAAGGGGACAACAAAGTTGACATGTGTGTTCTCTGATCTACGACGCACGGTTGTTTTGCATTTTTTTTCCTACTAGTTTCAGCTGTCATCCAAAAATGGTTTGTTTCATATATATATTTTCAATATTTTTATAATATCACATTCTAGGGAAGTGCTCGACGAATTAAGAAACAAAAAAAGCGCTTTGCCATCATAAAAGCCACAGATGAACGAGTGTATGTTGGAAAATTTTGTTAAGATTGTTTTATTTCTAATTTTAGGAAAGGTAAAGAAAAGGTGGAAAGAACTAAGAAAGTCGATCCACATGCGTTACAAATCCATGAAGCGCCGCAAGCTTCATCTGCTTTGTTTTTAAAATATAATAATCAGCTTGGTCCACCATTCCACATCTTGATTGATACAAATTTCATCAATTTTACTATTAAAAACAAAATGGAGATATTTGAATCGTTTATGGATTGTTTATACGCCAAGGCAACTCCATATGTCACTGATTGTGTTTATGCTGAATTGGAAAAGTTTGGACAACGTTATCGTTTAGCACTCAAAATTCTGAAAGATCCTCGAGTCCAACGACTGAAATGTACTCATAAAGGAACATATGCCGATGATTGTCTTGTTCAAAGAGTTACTCAACACAAATGTTACATCGTTGCTACTTGTGATAAGGATTTACGCAACCGAATCCGCAAAATTCCAGGTGTACCAATCATGTACATCCGCAACCATCGCTACACAATTGAACGGATGCCAGATGCTTATGGAGCACCAAAAATGTGATGCGTTTATTTTTTTGTTGAGTTTTTATAAAAGTTTATGAAACGAAAACAATTTTCAAATTGCAATTTTTTGGTCCACCAGCGGAATGTTTCGTGACAAATTGATTTGACATTACAGCTCTGATTTCATTAGTCTTCGCAGTCGACGCTGTTCTTCAACAAATTCCGGATGCCTTTTCACGTGTTCAATCATCTGAATTGTGAATTATTTGTTTTTTTGGCCCAAACTTACTTTTTTGACGATTTGGACAAATTCGTTTGAATCAAAAGCATAATTGTTGAACTTTTTGTGCGGAGTTTTCAGAGTTGGATGTGTTCCGTCTCCACTGATTTTGATCAAGTCCTCATTTTTCCAGGTGAAGTATTTGACACCTTTTAGTCTTGCCAAATCCAAGTAACAATTCACGTCTCCACAATTGAACAGTTCAAAGACGGCTGCCCATTCTGGAAGGAAAAGCATGTGAGTTAAACCAGCTCCATGCATTCCAATGAAAATATCTGAGTTATGAGTTATTTCAATTTGCTTCAAAAACGGGATGGTTCTGCAGAAGTTCAATTTTTCACGGAAAACAGTGTCAAAAACTCACTTATCAAAAACCACGATTTGAACTTGGACATTTGGGATTTTTTGAAGAGCTTCAAAAAGCTAAAAATTGGCACATGAAAAAAAATCATGATTTTAAGTCAATTTTTTGAAGATTGATGAGGACCAGCCAATCTTCGTCATAAAAAAGACAGGTGCTAGAAAATCACTTCCGTGCTTTTTGATCCAACAAATCTTTTCAGACAAAATTTTTTTTCTTTTTTTTGAAAAATAGCGCCGTTCAAACAAATCCAATCGATCACTGCCAAAAAGATAAATCTTTTAGAAGAAAAATTGTGTAATTTTTTCAAATAAAACGCGTGTTTTATCTAATAAAAACAACATTTTGTTGATTTTATTGTTGAAAGCAAAATTTACCGCTGAATTTTTTGGTTAAATCAAAATGGCTGCTCCTGTTGCTTTTCGAACAAAAAATGCTACACAACAGGTAATTTTTTCTTTGTAATTGTTGGTTTGGACATGATTTTTTTGCAGAATATTGCATCATTTCCTCCACCGGTTTATTATCGGGATACTTATGGATTGCAACCGTTGTATGAGAGGAAATTCACAGATTCTATGACCACAGAAGGATCAGATGATTCTGATGCAACAAAATCTACGAGTAAATTTCATGTTGGAATCGAAAAATAATGCTGAATTTTCAGTTCGGACAAATTTGAACATTTTTCATGTTCACAACAACGTCCACAACATGATGGAAAGTCAAACTTCAAAAAACACGGATATTACGCCATCTTATCACGTTGGTTTTTTAAACTATGAAATTCTGTTATTTTTGCGCAAAATTTGATCCCTATTATGACAACTTTAGCTGACTAACTTGGTTTGTTGACCAATGAAGTCCCAGCGGTGGCCAGCGCATTCCTCGTTCCTACTCATGCCCCTCATTTGATTTCCTTTTGTTTATATCATCCTTTTGCAGGTTGAACAAATCTTGACTAATCAAGTCTTGACTCCTAAAGCAAGAATGTTATGGATTTTAACTGTGATAGCATTTGCATCAGCTGTTCAATTATTGTTATTCGCCGTTATTTGTTTGTTTTTTGATGGAGCTCCATATTATTTATCATTGATTTGTAGCATTTTATTTATTGTTAATGCCACAATTGTTGGTTATTTCATCCAAAAAATGCCATCAACAAATATGTTGATTCTTTGTTGTATAACAACAAGCATCAGTTTTATTTTAAGTGTTGCATTATTTTTTTGGACAGTTTATCTTGTTTATGGTGAAGATAAAGAAATCAGAACAGATGGATTTGATTATTCAAAAGCTAATTTACTAAACAGCAATAGAATTGTGACAAATACAAGGTTAGCCATGTATTATTTGCATATGTTTTTTTCACCAATCCAAGGTAATTTTCATAAAAACTACAGCAGCTTTTGTCAAGTTTTTTTAGCGTTATGTTGTGCGGCAATTTTGTACATTTTGTATGAAAGCATGAAAAATTTAAACGACGAACAAATAACAAAAGGTTATTTTTTTTCTCATCCAACTGGTCATCAAACAGTTTTGGTGCCAATTGAACTTCGTCAAGTTCGTCGACTAGATCGTGATCCAGATATGGAAAATATTTCAATTGGTGTACAAACTAGTGGAACTCAAAAAGACCCGGTGTGAATTTGTGAATTTTTGTTGTTTTAAAAAAAGTTTAAAATTAAATTGCTTACCTCATCAATGTTTTCAATTTTTCTTGTTGATGAATTTCGCTGCAAAATTGTGATTCTAATTTTCCCCAGAATTGGCCCATTTTGCACAATTTTAAGCCGATGAATCAAATGCAACGAAAATGCATGAAATAAGCCACTACCTTGGCATCCGTCAATTAATGGCATGTTGTAATAAATTCCAAGTCTTTGACGAGCCAAAAGTGGTAACAAAGCATTTTTGAAGCATACTTTCTTTCTTTGATAATTGATGAGCTCATGTGGTCTATGAACAGTGAAAGCTTTCCACGTGTCACCAAAATAATCATCGACGAAACCACCGGAAAACTGCAAAGCAACTTTTTTAATCCGACAAAAATAGAAACTGCTTACAGTATCCCACCAAAAGATTTCGACATCTTGTGAAAAAGATCCATTGATGTGCTGGCTCAGATAGAGATTCACAAAATCACAAAAATGATGGTACATGTTCACAGCTGCGTCAAGTTTGATCACAATCGTGGGCTTTTCAAAAATGACGTCACAATGGGTTTTATCCATTCGAAAATCATCATAAGATTCAAAATGCTCCAATTCATATCCCCTGCAATTTAAAAATCCATCTTTTGTCCAACAACGGAAGAAGCACTTGATGCCACAAACGGTTTTCACTCACCAACTCTGTAAATAACTTTTTTCATCTGCTCGAGCAGTGAGAAGCTCTTTGTTAAAAAACTGGCAACGTCCTCCTACTTGTCCTTCATTTATCACGTCATTTCGATACCTTGTTTTTGCAGTAAAATTTCCAAAGTCAAAAAATATGTTTTTGGCTTTACAAATCCTTAAATGGTCTGAGCATTCCAGATGTGAATCCTCCTGAAAAATTGTTAATCAAAATTGTTGAATAGAATCTCATACATCACTTTTTGACTTGCAAATGACTTCCATTGAAGTCATCCTTGGCATAGCAGCTCCAAAATCTCCTTGTTCCCAAAATGTCTTCTTTTGAATCCTTTCATCATTTCTTGCTTGTGGCCTGAATTGTTTCTTTTTTCAATTAAATGTTGTTTTATATAAGAATTACTTTACCATTTTGATTTCTTCTGACATTTAATCCTGTCAAAGGAATACGAGTTTTCAAAAGTACAATTTGGTTCCATTCCAAAACATTTTTTATCGTCCAAAAATCTTTCCTAAATTTTTGATTTTTCATTAAAATTAGTTTTTAAAATGGACTCTTACCAACACCGGACATCCTGGATCCATTTTACATTTATTCCGCAAAGTTGCATCCGAAGAAATATGCCAGGGGATTAATTTTTCGTGCAAATTTAGAAGATTCCAAATATTCTCATCATTTTTTCCATGTACAAATATTAACCAAAAAAGCATAGAATATACCCGCATCATTTTATTCAAATTTTTCATATATGAAAAAACTTTGAAAGACCTGGAAAAAAAAGTTTTGCATTGACTGTTTTTCTTGTTCATTTGTTTGAAAAGATCGCACAAAAGTCCGTCTTTCTTTTGTTCCATGGACACAGGACAAAACTGACAAATTTGGCTTTTTGAATGCAAAATTTTTAAAACTGAATTTTTCATGATTTTTAAAAGTGTATTAGTTTCAAAATTTCACGTTCAAAATTTTGATCTTTGTAATTTTTGGGATTTTGACAGGAATTTCCCAACTCTGGCGGATTATCTTAAAAAATGGATTATTTCAAGTTGCAAAGCACTCTCTAAACCGGAAAGTTTTAGCAGAAAACATCAATTTCCACTCTCAAGATTAACATTTACGTTTTGATCAAGGATTTAGTCGGGAACATAAATAAGAGCTAAAATTGGTCTTTTTGGTTTTTTCATCCATTTTCTCTTGAAAATGTACCGTGTCGCTTTTTTAAAGCAGAAAGTTGGAAGTCTTCATGATCAGGAAATTTATCGACTAAATGCTTGCAGTCTCAGCGAATCAGATTCAACCGCCAGTTCTCCTGATTTTGGAATGCCTGAATGTCCGGTTATTCAAGAAGACAACGTCACAATGAGTCATGACCATGTGGTCGACCTTCCATTTCATCCCGGTGGGGTGGAACGAGCAGGCAGTCAAGTCGGCTCATTGCGAAGTACAATGAGTCTGAGCTCCGATTCTGATTTTCTGGAAGATAATGAAACGACTCGTCGAATGCATCAAGAAATCCGACGCCTGTCGCCAGAAGCCAGAGTGATTCTGAAGCAAACTTTTCATACAATGGAAAATCGTCCTATTCGTTGTGGATTGAACATTATGATTGCGTGAGTTTTATTTTTATTTTGTTTCAGTTAATCAAATTATTTTCAGTTTATTTTCTGAATTTCCTCATTACAAAAACATTTGGCCTCAATTTCGACAAATCCCTGACAGTTCATTGATGAATGCCCCAGAGCTTACGAAACATGCTGCCATTTACATGCGTGGTCTTCGAACTATCATAGAAAACCTAGATGATGACGACAGAATTACCAAGGCTTTACGTAAAATTGCTCATGCTCACGTCAAATGGGGAATATACAAAAAGCACATCATTGTGAGTTTCGCACTTTTCGCATAAAAATGAAAGATCATTTTCAGCACATGTTGGGGCCAGTTTTGGATCAAGTTCAAGCTTATAATGGCATGACTCCAGAGATTAAAGACGCTTGGACTGTCCTTTATGATGTCATTGCCAATTTGATTGATATTTTCCGGGAATCAGAAGCTGCAAATGTCCGGCACATTGTTGCTCAAACTGATAGAGCTGCGGTCAAAAATCGATATTAGCTGTCTCGCTTGTTTTTCTATGCCGTAAAAATAATATCGGTCAATTTAATTGAATGATAATCATTCCTTGTTCATCGTAAAACCATGATGGTGTTAAAAATTTGAATAAAATTTAATGATTTTCAAGTTAAAAATTTTAACGTTGGCGGCGCATCATAAAAAAATTGGCGTGGTGTGGTGTCCGAAAAAATCGGCCGAGACCACGATGTCGACTCATTTCAAAATCAGAACACGAGAACATTTTGCAGTTTAATTTTCGGAAGTTCACAGGAAATAGAGGACCGACACGCTTTTTATTACGTCAGCGTTGATTTCCATGAACAACGCTTTCTGATAAAAATAAAAAAAAGATAATCATTTGGTAGCAGTATGCCCGAAGATTCAACGATAAAATATACTCTAGAAAATAGGGTAAATTGTTTTTGTTTTTTGAAGAAAATGCTTGGTTTTTGATTTCAGAGAAAAGCTATTACACCTCGTTATAATATCAATTATCCGAAGGATGAATCAGTTTCGGCAAATATTTTCATCCATGTTTATGATGACGAAAGTCGAGAATTTACCTCGTACACAACTTTTCATGGAATGGTAACTTTTCTTTTCAAGACAATTCATGGTTAATTTTCCCAGATCAGAATTTTCAATTCAAATACTTGGACTTCGCTGATTTATTGGAGTTTTGTAGTGATGATTTGCCTAACTTTTTATTATTTTTATGTTAGTTTTTCCTTATTTGGCAAAATCAGGAATAGATTTTCCAGAGTTTTGACATAATTTATCGATACACAAAGAAGCCAACTTATCAAATGATCGATCGGTCCACCTACGAATCACGTGACATGATCTATCCACAGTTGATCATTTGTCCAGTTAACACTTATTCACAAAAGGCAATTAATGGTTTTTGGTCGATTGTTGTAATCAAGACTCATTTTCCATTTTTTTAGACTATGTAAATTCGACTTATGTTGCAGAAAATTTGGAAGATTTCACATTACGACCAACCAGGTGGCACTTGTCTGAACTTAATCAAGTAGCAAACATGACTATGGATTACGTAGATGCCTTACAGAAAAAACTGTTCAAGAACTGTTTTGAAATGATTGCTCGAACAGCAGTTGATGAAATTGATTTCAACTTGTGTGACTTTGCCGAACCAGTTAAAACTGCCCAAACTTATTGCTTGGCCTTTGATTTAAACAAGCTCAAAAAAAGATTCAACAAATTAATGATCAGATTCAAAAATCAAGATGGTGAGTTCATTGAATATGCTTTTTTGATCGGATTGTTTAGATGCTGGATACAGGATATTTGTTGAAGCACATGGAATTCATCCGTTAACATATTCGCATTTTTTTCATCTCAGACCAAACACCAGAATGTCAGTTTACACGAAATTACGAAATGTGCGCATCGCATTTCATGAGCAGTTAATTATATTGGTGTTTACATTTGATGATGAATTTTTTTAGGACACTTTTCTTCCAAAAGAAAACTGGGGTAATTGTCTGTCAAGTTGGGAAGAAATTCCGGCAGCCAAGACGATGCAAATCCATGATCATTTGCCGTACTCGATCAAACTTTGTGAACATGTCAGAGTTGCCAATGCAATGTTGACTGTCAAAGGTTGTATTCCTTATTCACTGAAAAAGTTATTCAGTAAAAAGTTTCCCATTTGTAACCACACCATGGCTGTTGAATTGGATGACGATTTAGTCAACAATTTGGAAGTCTTCCAATGTTTTCCGGAATGTAACAGATTGGAATATGACTTTTTGCGAGTCAGTTCGCGATTCATGGGTCCAAATTTGGTTACAAGGTTGAATTTGCAAAAAATGAAGCTTTTAATCAAACTTTTCCAGGAATATTTCAATTTTAAAGTTAACAATGGACAAAAATATCAAAGTTTTACGCTCTCAATCAAGGTTGATTTACATCGTTGACGTTTTATCAAAGATGGGTGGTAACACTTCTTTATTTTGTGGATTCAGCTGTGTTACATTGATGGAAACATTTATTTTTCTTTTCAAATCCGTTGTTCATCTTGCTTATTACGGAAACAGAGATGCCGCCGAAAAGGATGAACCGAAAAAATCACTGATGAAACTGATTTCTGTTCGATCGGATAACATGGGGACAACTATATCCATTGATTTGGATAATACCAAGGAAATTTCCATTTCACTTCCATCTAGTCCAGTTGCGAAAACGACACGTTTTTCGTTCTCAAAGAAAACTTCATCATCTTCTGACGGAAATGAAAACAATACCCGACAGCTTGTGCCCACGCTGCCGAATATTGACACAATTTCAGAAAAAGATGAATCAGAAATTCCCACGACACCGCAAACTCCTGAACCCCCACGTGAAAGGATACCGCCGGCATTTTCAAAACGTCGAAAACAGTTCAGAGAATCAGTCCACTCTATGACCGCGGATTCAAGATCGCGAGTTAGAGAGCCTGTTGCCTTCCAAGCAAGGATATCAATGGTTTCAGTAGGAGGATACTCTGACATCTTGCCTAATGCAACTGGTCGGCGTTTTCAAAGGCCCATTTCCAATTTGCAAACGCCTCTTTCTCAATTCAAATCAGGTATTGGAGATTTCTGAAGCTTTATACTTTCAAATTTTGTTTGTTGAAATAAAATCAAAATTCTGGAGCAATTTTGTCAAAAAATGAAGCAAAATAACACGGGGGATGTTGCACAAACACAAACTTCATTCCTGCCTTTATTTTGCGATTCATAACAATTAAAAAAATAGAATCCAAAGCTAATCCATGATTTTAATCTACATTCTTTTTTCTGATTAATATTGGCGCTTTACCAAATAAACAAATTGCACCATAAAGCACCGGGAAAATATTTTCTACCTTATGTACAAAATACAAGGGGAACACGTAATAAAACTTGAATGACAACCCGTTGATTTGTCAGATAAAACTATTTTGTTGGGTTAAAGTGAATGGGACCAATGATGTGGTCGAATATTTGCATAATAACGAAGAAGAAAGTTTCGAACTTGACGACGGCTGAAATGACCACCAGAATGGCAAGTTGGACACAAAAACAATGGTGGAAATTGATATTTTGTGAATTGTGGATCTTCAGTTGTATCACCATGGAGACGATTGTTGACAATGTTGTGAGCTCTCCAAAGATACATGATCATATCATGATTATGACGAACACGACGATCAGTCATTGGGAATAATGTGGTTGTCATGTGCATGAAATGATTTTTACAATGTTGACATCCAAAGAATGAGTTGACCCATCCTTGAATTGCTTTCAACGGTTTTAATGGATTGATTTTCTTGTCTGAAATGAATTTTGAAACAAATTATGCTGTAGCACAATCTTACTTTTGATTGTGTCCATGTAAGTATGAACCGTCAAAGTGTGGAAAGTTGTCCATAATCCACAAGTGTATCCACGATATTCTGGTGAACTACCAGCACAATGTTGCCAAGTTGCATTTACTGGGAATGGATGGCCGTAGACACGCTAAAAATATCCTTCATGATCAGATACTTCTTGTTGGAGAGCTTACTTCAACACTTTCAAATTGGTTTAACCAATCTTGAGATAAAACAGAACCGGATTTTTGATCAAGATACTGCTTCATGTGTGCAAAAACCATTCGAGCTCGTTCGCTTTTTTTGAGAATCTAAAAAAATTTCTTGCAAAAAAGAGTCAAAACACAAAATACAAACCATAGAAACTGATTGTCTGGCAGTTCGTCGCTTTGTTCCAGAATTTGCAAATGTTAATGCCGGAAAATGCTGAAATGTGTTGGTGATTATCAAAACTCACTCATATAAGACTTACCTCTGATAATAATGAAACGAAATTGTATAAATTTGTAAAGTTTTGTCCATCGATTCGATCATTTGCGCGGACAACTTCATCATGTAATGCGGAATACATGGCTTTTAACATATCAGTTTCTGAAGCAAAATATAAACCAGCACATCGTTCAGGATCTTTTTCGCAATCGATGACGTCAATTTTTCGTGTTGTCGTTTGTACAGGAGCTGGTGTAATCATGACTTGCCCTGGTTGTGCTCTGTTTAAAACTTCTTGAAGAGTTGATGGTAAATATCTGTGATTTTTGCTCATTTTCATATATTTGTTATATCAACTTACGGTCCCATGAAAACTGCTTGTTGATCATTACGTCTAAACATGGCAACATAAGGAAAACTTGTGATTTGGAGCATTTGTACAAGTGGGGTTGATGAGAGTGCTCGACGTCCGCCTACGACTGCTCTGTACGGAAAAATGTTCAACATAAACTAAAGATCATCATTATTATCCACGTGAAACTTATTGAAACTCTTAAATAAACATACTTCAGCTCCTGCACCGTCATACTGTTCAAAAATGATGACTAAGTGTGTAGCAGTTGAAGGAACACCAGCCCAAAGATCTTCATAACGTGTATTACTTGAAAATTACGGATTACCCAGTCGAAAATTTGAAATAACATACCTGTTGACTTCAAGATAATGGAAATTGGGCCAATCTTGATAAGGCATTCTGCTGTATTCATTTAAAACTTTGCTGGATACTTGATCTCGAAGATTGACACCAGAATGACTTGCTTCCATGTTCAATCCATCAGCATAATGTTGCGCATGACGTGGAAAATACTGAAAAGGAAAATGTTGGATATCAAATTGGAAAAGTAAACCTACTTTGATCATTGGAAAGTAAGCAACGCCATTATCACGACAAACTTGAGAGTTGAAAGCATCGGCACAATTGATGGCGGCAACTCGTGTGACCTCATTCCAACTAGCAACAATGCCAGCAAATTCTCTGTAATATGGAGCAAATGCTCGGCAATGGCCACACCTGAAAACGGATTTCAAAACTCACAAAACAAAAGATGCTTACCAATCAGCGTAAAATTCAACAACAAATGATGTCCGTTTTGTTGGATCAAATACAGTGTCGGCAAAAGTGACTTGATCCAAGTGCATAATGGGTTCAGCTCCGGGTTGGTACAACAATGGGTTATTTCCTTGAGGGACATAAGTCATGGTTGCAATTGCCGCATTGTTCACGTTGACAAGTAAACAAAATACCATCAACAGTCCTGTCCAAAAATGGCCCATGGTTGTTTTGTTCCTGATCTAACTGGATTTTTGAAAAAAAAAAGCGGCCAAGCGGCAATTGAATGGCCTGAAAACAGCTGATAGATTTTCGATCGCCAAGAATAAAAAAACTATAAAAAACACGAAAAATGCATTGCCGTCACAATTATTTGCGTGGTTCAAAAATGATGCAAATTCAAAACAACCAAAAAACAAAACAAAAAATTTTTTCGGAAATAAAAAAAAATCTTTTTACACGTAAAAAAATCAGGACATTTTTCTCAGAACCTCAGACGACATTGAGACTTGCACGACCTGGTCAGTTTCGTTAACCGTGTTTTGTTGACTTTTGTTAAAAAAGCGTACAATGGCTCCTGCTCAAGTAATTAATCAAACAACCAACTAGTGCAAAAATTAAATTTTGAGAACAGTTTTTGCTAAATATCAACACATAGGAAGCTTTGATCAAAAGTCGCGCAACCTTGTTGAATGAACGTTTTTTATGTCAAAAATTTAGGGGACGCCATTTTAACAAGCCGTTTCGCAAATAAACATTCATTTCCCGCAGGTGGGCGGTAAAATGGCGCCAGATTGCTTCATTTCCCAACTTTTTAGGCAAAAATGTTCAAAAATTTCAAAGAGGAACCCATTAAAATTTGTTGTTTAAATGAATTTTCGGGGCGTTTTGTTGTGTTTAAAGGATGACCTTTGACATTCTTCAAAATTTGCCTTTTGATGAAAAATGTTTCGAAACTGGAATAAAAAACTAATGGATTGGACAAGGCAGGAAAAGACTGATCAAACCACAAATATGTTCGAACTTTGAGGGAAAAATTTGCAAAATGAACGGACACGTACTTGAAAATTTTAAAAATCTTGAACAAATACAAGCATAAATTCTTAACTCTGTGAAAACTTGTTTCCGGGGGTTGTCGAGACGTGGAAAGCATAGACATGCATGTTTTTTGGCTATACAACAATCAAAATTCTTCCGACAACTCAATCTTCGCATCACTCATTTTTTGCAACAAAAAAGCAATCAACAAAAAAATGATGCTTCAGGAATTGTTTCAAGGATGGTTAAATAAAGGGCAGACATGATACATGGCCGTGAAACATGAATGTTTATTTTTGTTTGACTCACGCGCTTCAATGTTCCGTTTCCTTTTTACACAAAAAAAATTGAATGATCGAAAAAGTGCCGATAAACGGATTTTAAAATATTTACAAATAAAATCCTGTTTTTTTGGCAAGAAAATTTAAGCTTATCCATCGAAAATTTTGATCAACCGGAGTTGAGCAAAAAAAATCAGCTGAATGAAAAATGTTTTTCAATTTTTGATTACGACAAAACTTGGAATCTATTTCAGTTAAGTTAAACAAACAAAAACTTTTGGCAAACATGTTAAGAAAAAAACAGTTCAATTACTGCAGCTTTTTTGTGCAAGTCATCGTTGACGCTTGGTTTTAGCTTTATGTTTTAGTTTCCGATCCGGCGACAGTCTGAATTACTAAAGTCGCCACTCTGGCGCCTATTCGAACAGATCTTTCATCGACCGATGATTGTTTTTTTTCTCGTAGAGTTCAAAGAAATATCCTAAAGATTGGCGCCACCAAGTTGTTACTCTAAGTGCTTCTCGAAAGATTGAAGAGCGTCCGGCATTTAACAATAACAAAAAAATTAGCGAATGCAAACTTCGGAGTAATGGAAGAGCAAAAGCAAATTTTGCAAAAAATCTTGCGTAGTTTTTTGTTTTTCTTGTAATTTTCTGCACGTTGAAGCGCAATGTTCAAGTTGAGGAATTTTGGCGGTTGCAAACATCAAACAAAAAGTGTTCCAACATCAAAGGTCAAAGCATGTTGCAGATTACAATTTTTGAGAAAAAAAAGCACTTGAGAAATGGTTTGCAAACACAAAACAAAATCAGCTGACATTTCAAGATGAAACATTGTCAGCTTTGTTCAAAAATGCGAGCTTTTGAACAAGGCTTGAATTCATGTCCAAAAAAAACCGAACAGAATTGGGGAAAATAAAAAAAATTTGAAGAATTCTTCCTGGTTTTTTTCTTCCATAACCACAAAATTGAATGGGGTCGAATTTTCACTTGGAAGGTGTCATCAACTTTTACGGCTAACCGGTTGTCAGGTTAAAAGTGAAAGTTGCCTAAGGCCGGGGGAACTAAAAAATGACAAGCAAGGCTTTAATCATTGAAGATCAGCACGCAATTCTTTTCCTCCGCCACGCGCTGTCTGAACTCGCCACGCCTAAAACCGGATCGGATGTGTGCATGGAAGATAATTGCAAAGTCTGTTGACATTTCCATGAACTCAATCCGTTGCGTAATTCTGGATTCATTGACCTCGGAAGACGAAAATTCTGGATTTATTAGTGTTCGACAACAATTTTCGTGTAATTCAAAGAACTACCGGAAAAAAAATTGGAAAAATGCAATAATTTTGTGTTTGAAAAAGCTCAACAAACAACACGTTGGTTGAATTTGTTAAAAATTCACGTAGATAAAATTTTCGCTTTTCAAAAAAACAATAAACAATGGACAATGTACTTGAGACCATCCATTTTATTCGAACAATTGAATAGTAACCAGAAGAACAACCAGTATAATAGTTCAACTCAAAAGTGACAATGTTTGGTCTAAACTTTACTCGAGACATGCTTCATCCGTTTTTTTCCACTACGTGAAACAGCAAACAAACTTGACTTGGCGAACATCGAACAAGATGAAATCATTTTTTACAAAACTTATTATTTTAGAATAATAACATGGTCTTTTTTTGATTTTTCAGTTTTCGGCTACATGGATGAAATCCAAAGATGAACCGGTTCAAACTTTGAATGCGCAATAAGTTCCGGCACGCATGGTCGCGCATCTGTGATGTTTGCATTAAACCAGATAATTGTGTTTTTTGAATTGATCTTTTTGGCCTTTTGCATTTGACGTTTAAAAAAACGTGAAAAATAAAAATCAGTTTCGATGAACTTTGAAAGAAAAAAAAAACTTGTATCAGCACCTTGTCGGCTTTTTCATCAGCAAATAACCCTTAGCTTAAACTGTTTGTTTTAGCGGTTAATACCGATCGAGCATCCCAATTTGCTTTCCTGTTGTCTTGAGTTGGATATTTCTGTCGGATGCAATGATGGATACTCGAGAATTTCATCTTCCGTACTCGGGAAAAATGAAAATTATTGGAAAAAAAACAAAATTCCCGAAAATATCAATTTTTTCTGGAGTGGATAAAAATAATCCGGTTTTATCAAAACGAAAAAAAAATCAGTCAGGAAAAAACTTGGAACGAAAAAAATGTGGGAGAAAACAAACGCACACGACTTGGGTGGTCTTGGCCAGTCCAAATCAGACAAAACTGTTCGCCGTTTTTTCTTGGTTTTAATTCCTAGATTATTTGTACATTATTTAAATTATTAAAATGATAAATAATTAATTTTGGAAAAAGTTTAAGTGGAAGCAAAATCAATTTCTTCTTCAATACCTTTGCGGAAATGGAAACTTTTTACCGGGAAAGCACTGTGGGGGAAAGAATTGTGGATGACAACTGTGACATTGTTGTATTGTGGACATTCTGATATATCAATGTTCATGCAACAATGATAATCAACTTGATTGTGCCAACAACAAACAGTTGATGGATCAGTCTGAAGGAAATTATCAAATCTTGAGGCCAAATTTGTCAACTTACTCGATCATCCAGCGCATTCAGGCATAAATTTGTTTGATGAGGTAAACATTTACGTGGTTCACCATCTGGACGATAAAGTGGTCTGGAACCTCGAGGACATGGCAAAATTTTCATTCGAGGTGCAGGTCCGGAAAAACTAATGTCTGAAAATGATTTAATTTTTGAAAGTGAATTTCCAAACAAACCTGCGGCCAAAACAAAGACAAGCATCAAAATCCAAAACGTTTTCATTTTCAAGTTCCAAGTTTTAAAAAAAACGTTTCAGATATTGACTGAATTTGGAGCACTCGGAAGGCTGAAGACTGGTGTTAGTGCAAGCGAAATAATGAACGAAGTCGAAATTTGGGTTACCTGAGATTCCTGAGTTTTTCATGCCGGAGGCAATCGTCCGTCACTTTTTGGGCGGAATCAAGAAGGGAAAACAAAGACTAATTCAAAATTCTTCATAATCTGGATGAAATCGAAATTGATAAAACTGAAAGGGAAACAAAACGAAACAAAAATGAGAAAAAAGAGAGCAAAGTGTGAATACATTTTCAAAACTGCCGTCATTTGCCCAAATCAACTTATGCCTATGCCGCCGGTTAAAAAATGCAATAAAATTCAGGCATCAGTCCAGCATAAAAAACATAAACAATAGGTTTTTTTTATTTTCTTTGCATCGTCAATTTCTCATGTGCTTTCGGTTGCTGTTAGCTCAAGTTTCTCACCTTGGCACGCAATGGTTGAATCCAATGTTTCTATCCGACTTGTCATTTTATTCATAATTTGCGTCCAGTTGGTCAAACAAATTTAACTAAAAACATATAAAATTGCTCTTGTCAAAGCATTGTTGTGTGTTCTGTTGGATCTAACCATGGCCATCCTTCTTGTTTTTGTCTCACCATTGTTGTTATACCTAAAAATTCATTTTTTATTATTTTTCCATGAAAATTTTGATGAAATAATTATTTTGACGTACCTCCACTATTAGTTGGACTTAGTTCTGCATGACTTTCAGATTTTGATAAAGAAAACCTATAAAAAATTTTTTAAAACATGAAACCATTAAGCAATTTAAAACCCTATGACTTTTCAATGTCTCAAAAAAAAACGTATCAATTACGCCCAACAAACCATGCAACCCAACTTCCTAACGAGTTAAAAAAAATTTACGTGAGTATTATTAAAAAAATATGAAATTACAGGAAATCTAAAAGAAAAACGTACTCTTCGATTATTAGTGGCTCATTTTCACTTTCAAGTCCTTCAATCCTTGCCACTAAAGCCGAGTTAACATCACAAGCTGTATTGTCATTTTCTGTGATCGGTGACGGTCTCCTTCCCTTGTCTTGTATCGGATTTTTTGGATTATTTGTTGTTATTGGAGCAGCAACACAACAAAGGTTTCTGGTTGCTAAAAATTATTATAATGAAAAACAAAAGATTAAATATTTTTCAAATTATTTTTACGTTAATATTTTGGAATTTTGGTAAAACTATGGGTTTAAAATGTTATAATTCTGAAAGTTCAGATCCTCGAAATGTTGTTGAATGCAATTCAAATGAAGTAAGCCAATTTAAATTCTATAACTAAAAGCAAATAAAAAAATTATTTTTAGAATTGCTATGGAGAATATTATGCAGTAAAAGCGGATAAAGAAAGATTAATTCAAAAATTTGATAGATTTTGTGTACATGAAATTCATTGCAGAAATCGAGGAATGAGTGAAAATTGTGTCAATGTAACACAACTTGATGCAATTGTTAGAAAAACTTTTAAAAATAAATTAAGTTCAAGTAAATTAAATCCTGATAATTTGTTATATTCAAGATTTTGTTGTTGTACACAAGATTTATGCAATAGCATGTCTCGTGAAGAAATTGGGGAATTATTTAATATTACTGCAAAAGCTTCAAAACAGTTATTTGATATCTTTTCATCATCTTTTGTTACATTTTTAATTATTTTTAACATACCTTTATGATCTCTGATGCTTTCACCAAGTTGCCGAAGTCTTTCCAAATTATCCCAAAGCTCAGCTGATCTTGAAACGAGTATTTGATGAAGTGTAAGATTTTCTTCTTCTATTCTACAGATTTTTTCTTTTATACCTTCCACAACTCTGTAAATATTTGATTATCTTTTGTAAATGTCTTTTTTAAACTTACATAGACAATTGTCTTTGTAAATTATCCGTCCCATTTTTACCAACCACGGATTTCATCATGCCTTTTCGATATCTTTGTTGTTCTGTACCTCGAGGTGTCCGTACCAATTCTATTATCTAAAAATTTTTTTGTTATTTTTTTTTTCAAAAATAAATTTAAACATACTTTTGGGACAAACACAAATGAAAGTGTTAAAGTTGTACAAAAAATGATGAAAAAACTTGTCAAAGCAAATGCTTCATTGACACGTTCTTGTAAAACAATTGCCAAAGATAAACCAATAACACACATTACAACAACATTATAAACACTCATTCCAATATATTTTGAATCATTCAAAGCTGGAACATTGACTGCTCGTGTTTCCCATGCAAGAAAACAACCAAAAATCTGAAAAATTTGTCAATTTTTGAATAAAAGCCAAGTTTACCATCAACATTCCTTTAATGACATAAAAAACAACTTGAAAATAAATTGAATAATCACTTTGACATCGTTCTAATTCTGGAATAATCAAAACATTTTTTGATTGCTGGAAAAAAATCAATAATTTGAAAGCCAAATAAAATCAAAACAAACCAAAGTTTCATGATCAGAAATGGAAAAACGAAATGGTGAAATAAAAGCCCACAAACATAAAATAATGGCATCAACTGTCATAATCAACGCAACAATCATGAATAATTGGTAATCTTTGATAGCTTTTTTATCTTTTCGAATATTGGTAAAAATTGAATGAACTCGCCAAGTTTTTGAAAACATTGATCCAAAAGCAAGGGTAAATGCCACACTGAGAACCCATGTTTTGGCCTAAAAATCACAAATTCTCTTTTTTAATTGGATGACCACTCACATAACATAATTTTTCAAAAAGAAAAGGACTGACAAATCTGGTATCGATTCCAATAAGGAAAATGGAAATATAAGCACAAATTGAACCGCAAATGATCAAGTTGTTCATGTTTGGACTGGACATTTTGATAAATCGATGATTTCTGTATTTAAAGTTGAATAACAGGAAGAATAAAGCTAATAACACGCCAACAACTGATAATGAACACATTATTGCCAATAAATAAACACTTATGTATTGTCTTTCCCTTTTGACTACTGTAGCGGCCGGTGGTGGCACCCAATCATAAACTGATTCAATAACAAAATCGTCATTTGCATTGTCGTAATAAGCAATGTTGGTGTAACTGCCATTCCACCATTGTTCAATAAACGAAACACCGAGTCTTTCATTGTTTTGGAATTTGACTTTTCCCGTGACTCCTTCAAATGAAATGTCACTCAAAGTCTGCAGCAATTTTGATGAAATCAAATCTGGTGAAATATCCTGTCCATTCTGATGAAGAGATGCATTCAAAGCCATGGACAATGCCCAAATTCCATCGTAAGCATAAGCACTGTAAGCGTCGTATTGGCATCTTCGACGATCACAAAGAGATTTCAATTCTTCTTTGATTTGTCGGACAGTTTTGTTTGAAATAATCAATTTGTTCACATCCGGTCTTTGAGCTGCAAATTTCAAAGCAAAATGGCCTTGCAAAACATCTTCAATTTCATCATTGCTGCAATTTGTCTTTTCTGTGAACTTCCACCAATTATCTTGATGATATCCATGTAAAATCCAAACATAATTTGGTCCAAACATTTCTTTTTGATAAGCTTCACAAAGAATTTTGACTGCCAAATCGGGTGAAAAATCTCCAATGATGATTCTAGCATCACGACGCTGAAAAAAATCATGAAAAAATGAATAATCGTCAAACTTGCCTTTAATTCATCCAATTCGTAACCAATGTTGTGAACTTGATCAACACTGATACCTGCCGTGTAAACAACTGTAACATTGTAAACATTTTCAAGAGTTGTTGTCAATTTTTCATGTGGCTAAAAATTTTGACATTTTTTTGATGAAAAAAATGACAAATGACAAACCAAAGCATATCGCGGATCATCGCTTTGTTTAATGGTGCCCACTCTTGTCCAATTGTAATTCAACAAAAGATGACATCTCGCCAAAATCAAGTTCTTGTCTCCAGGAACCATTCTGAAAAAAGTCGGATACAGGTCCTTGGAATCTGCCGTTGAGAATTTGGCATGAGTTTCGGCATAAGACAATTGGAGGATATCCCAATATTTGGATGCCATTGCCACTGGTTCATTGACATTTGTGCAAATATCGCCAAATAAAGCAAATGGTCGTTGTTCAACATTCATCAAATCAAACAAAGACTTCATTCCAAGAGAAGTTTTGCAATGAGTGTCTTTGAACATCAAATCAATGCAATAATCTGGCAATATTGTTGGATCAGTATGTACATGGTATAAGGCAAGTTTAATATAAGGCTCAAATTGTTGACGATAAGTTTCAGGTAACAACACACCAAGTGAAAGTTTTTGTCGTCGTGGAGATTTGGCTGATCTTGAACAATGCCCGTCTCCAATTTCAAATAATAACCCGAATATAACCCAGAATAACAAAAACTTCATATCTAAAAAAATAATTGAGAAACAATTGAACAAGAAAAAACAAATGACTCGTTTGTTCGGTAAAGTCTAGTTTGCCAAAAAAGCCTTTTTTGCCCACAAAAAGCAATGCTGCCGAAAAATTTTTCTTGAAGAAAATTTAAGACGCACGCTTGAAAGACTGCCATGGCCATGGGCCAGCTGGTCGGCGATTCTCAAAGTCAAAAAAAAATGTTGACAAACGTTATTTGGCATACAATCCAATTTTTTTTTGCGTGTCGCTCCTTTAACAGTTTTGACATTGTGCAAGATAATCCTTTCAAAAAAAAGAGCATCTTGACCATTGAGCAACATCCAAAATTCTCAAAGTTGACATAAAAATGGCGACAAATTCCCAAGTGAAAATTTACCATTCATCTCAATCAAAAAATATTCCAAAACAAAATTTATCTTTCAAAATTTTACTTTCTCATTGAAAATTTTTTTGAATTGTGAGTAATTTTTTTCAACAAAATACTTTTTTATTAAATCAAATAAATTAATGACTAGAATTATTATTGGAATGTTTGACCTGTCAATTATTCTTCCTTTTTTAACAAAGGTGAGAATAATTGTTCATTATAATACATGTAACGCATTGTTCCCAAGAAGAATACACCACCAATTGCAACATGTGCACCAATATGTACCAAATCTGTAGCTTCTGAACCAAAAATCTGTAATAATAAAATTCAAGTACCGCCAATCAAAGAAAAACTTACAATTGAAGCAATAGCCAAAACCACAATATCCATCAAAAAGATAACAGTGAGCCCAATACTTGGAAAAATAAACGAAACAGGAAATTTTGTTTGTGACAATTTCAAAATGTATCTGCCACTAAAAATAATGAATTTAAGTCTCAAAACCAACAATTTGATGCAAAAAAAAACTCACTTGTAAACAATTCGCAGGACAGAATTTACAATATTTGCAACGATAAATCCAAAAACACCAATGTAACGGGATAGGACCACATTTAATGTAAAATGAACAATAGAAGACACCAACAAGAAGCTACCATGATGAAAAATCTAAAAATAACAACCATTTGCATTGATCTATAAATTACAGGATTTGAACTTACTTCTCGAGATCCCATTGTGGCAAATGCAAAACATTCCGTAATGCCATTAATTGCCATAACCAGCAAATAAAGAAGATACAAATCAAGCATTTGATGACCATTATTTTCAACTAAAACACTGCCACCATAGATTCTAACAGCCAAAGAAGAATATGGAATGCCAAATACCAACAATACTAACCCCAACATAATTACAACCTTGAGGACATTGAAATATGTGTCTGTCACTTTCTTCCATGTTTTGTTGGAATGCTTGACATTCGAACCAGTACGATTTAAATTCGAAGAAAAATAAATAAAAGCCGATTCTTCCAATGGTGCCAAAACTAATCTTGTTACCAAACTGCCAAGTCTTTCAATAATATCGTATACTCCCTGCATTTTCAATGAAAAAACATCTGTGAAAACCATGATGTAGCCTGCACCATCTGTTAAAGCTTGTTTGAGAAAAGCATGAGCTGTGAGCGATAAAAGAAGTTTGATTTCACGTTCACCACAAGTTGAATCAGGTTGAGAACTTTCAGAAGAAAGGGACCAAAATTTGTAGACGTACAAAATTGCGTATACAATTGAACCCGCAATCTGAAATCAAGAATTAGAACATACATAAATTTTAAACTCCTTACTTGAGACGCACAGAAAGCATCGATGTGGTCAAAATTGAAAACAACAATCAAAACAAAGGCAATTGATCTTTGCAGAAACATCAGTACAGAAGAAGCAAAAGAAAAATAACCATTGTGTCCAGTTTTCAAAGCAAAAATCGCCAAAGGTTCCACTAATAATTCAATGAAAGCTGAACTTCCAAAAGCCATTATCAATTTCAAATAAGCAGTTTCATATTGCGGTTCTGGACAATCCAAAAAATACCAAATGGTAGAAAAAATACACGTATATAACAATGAAACTGGATAACTAAAAAATCAAATGTATTAAAAGAGTAAACAAAGCTTACATTAATATAGAAAAGTTGACTGCTTGACGAGGAGACAAATCGGATCCCAAACATGTTTTCCTGAACGGTTCTCTAACAAGAAAAGCAATTGTAGTATACAGCAATGTCATTCTAAATCGTATTATCTTATCAAGAATCTATTTAAAACCCTACCGAACGTTCACCAAGCCTAACAAGTTGATGGAAACATGACGAATGAAATAACTGTTGATCAAAAAAGTCAAAATTTTGGAAGCAAACTAAAAGCAACTGGTTCAAACCATTCCAAATGCATTCAAATTTACCTGAGCACCAAAATTGAACTTAAAAATATCCAAAAAATGTGTATTCATGATTACCCGTATCCAGAATTCAAATTCAAAAAAAATTTTCTGTTGCAAATCAAATTTTTGAAAAAGCGTGACGGGAGTACCGGGCACAAGGCCAAGCTTACGTGTGCTTTCCTTCCCCGTTGTCCAGTTTATTTTCCAGTCAATTCTTGCAGTTGATCGACGATCAATTTTTTGTCACTTTTTTTTCATCAATCCATTTTTTTCATTTTCGATCAGATCAAGTTTGTGTTTTTCCATGTCATTTCACTCTCAACGCGGTTTTTTGTACACGTGGAAGATTTTTTTCCCTTTGTAAGCTTTTTATATGACGCGCAGTTGGGGACGTGTCCGTCTGACTATATTTTTCATATATCAGACCTAAAAGGCGGGATTCTATCACGCGTTGTTTCAAACTTGATTTCAAATTCTTGTTTTCAGCGTTATTACCGCTCCAGGAAGCTAACACAGCAGCTATGTCTTTCCTATGGGACTGGCTTTCTGGCATGCTCAACTTTCTTGGTAAGTTTACACTTGAATTTTTGTATTCATTTTTTAATCATTTTGATTTTAGGGTTGAGTAGAAAGTCTGGTAAGCTTGTGTTCCTTGGATTGGACAATGCTGGTAAAACAACCTTACTTCACATGTTGAAAGACGACAGAATGGCTCAGCCCATGCCTACCTTGCATGCAAGTGAGTTTTGCCCGTTCAAATATGGAAAGTTTAAATTATTGATTTAGCTTCTGAAGAATTGGCTCTTGGTGGTATCCGTTTTACTACCTTTGATCTTGGTGGTCACGAGCAAGGTGAGTTTTGCAATCAGGTGATTTTGTCAAGTTGTTTTCATAGTTTGTGTTTATTGATTGATGTTGATCGAAATTGTTCTAGCTCGTCGCGTCTGGAAAGACTATTTCCCTGCAGTCGACGCTATTGTTTTCCTTGTTGATGCCGCAGATCCAAGCAGAATTGCTGAATCACGTGATGAACTGATCAGCTTATTACAAGATGAACAAATTTCCAGTGCTCCCATTTTGGTTCTTGGAAACAAAATTGACAAACCCAATGCACTTAGCGAAGAACATTTGAAGCATCACTTGGGGATTGCACAATTGTGTACTGGTAAAGGACAAATCAGCCGTTCAGAATTGACTACTCGTCCAATGGAAGTTTTTATGTGCTCCGTTTTTCGTCGTCAGGGTTATGGCGAGGGCTTCAGATGGCTGTCGCAATATTTGGACTAAATAATGAATAAATTGATCCTGTACTTAAAATTCATTTATTCATCATACACTTTTGTCTGGTTTCAGACCGCTAATTTGGAAGCTTTCAATTTTTTTGCGGCCTGCCACTTTGCCAGCAGTCCGGGTTATTTTATTTTTTCTTTCTGATAGCGTAACTGTATTTTCCAATGAAAAAAATAGTCTGATATGTCAAAAAATGTCTCCCTTGCGCAGTTTACAAAGTATTTTTTAGTACAATTTTAATGTTTGGGTCTTAATTTAAAACTGACATTTTATTTTTTCTTCATAAAGTGCACTTACAAATTTGCTAAATTTACCAGATTGATCCCCCACCCCCACATTGAATGAAAAACAATCGTTTTGTTCATCTTGTCATGGATAAAGTGCCACCTGTTTTTCCCGTTCCAATGTGTTTCAGTGATAGTTACCTTTTTGTTTTGAATAAAGGAGGAATTTTGGTTGTGCGTAACATTAAGCTCAAGAAAAAGTGGCGCCTGTTGATTTTTGAATTTTTTTGCGTTGGCAGTCGAATTTTCATTTGCTGGAAAATCTTTTGTTATTCTTTTCCTCATAAAAATTTAATTTCATTCATCCATGGCTGATCCAACAGAATCTTTGTAAGTTTTGAGAAAAAATCATGAGTTTGGAAAAATTTTTAGAAGTCGAATTGTACAAACAAAAGGAGACATTTCAATCACTCCAATTGTAATTAGTTTCAAAGCTGAAGATTCCAAAGAATCATCACCAGCACCAAAACCAAGAGTGCAGTTTTCGGATAAAGTTGAACGATTTCCTGAATCTGTTCCAACATCACCGAATCCTGTGTCTCCACAACAAGATGAACCAAAAAAATTTGCCCACGAAACACATGCCAATGGAGCGCCACAGATTGAAAACGTGATGTCCATTCAGCACAATGCTCCGTATTCTGCTGGACCACATCATGATCTTGTCATTGAATATGAACAGTTACCAAAAGCAGAGAATGCCAACGGAATCAAAGCGGATTCATCGTCAACACAAGAAACGGAACAACCCGAGGCTTTGTTGACAAATGTTATTTTGAATGTTGAAATGGTCAGGACGGCAAAAGAACATCCTCCAGAAGATGAAGACGATGAAACCATGGCCAGAATTGCTTTTTCACTTCCGGCTTCAAATGTCCAAGAAAATACCAATCAAACCGACAAAACAAACCAGGAACAACAGCTGTTCAAATCCCCAAAAAATGAAGACGAAACTGATCAAAAAGAAAACAAATCAGAAAAGAATTTGCTTGGTGCTGAAAAAGTTGCGGATGAAATCATGGAAAATGTTGTGAATGAGTTGAAAGAAGAAAAACTTCAACAAATTGATTTGTCGCCATTGTTGAACAAACCACTGGAAAATCCAGACATTGCAACCATCAACGCTGAAGCAAATAGAAGGTCGCCATCCATCACAGAAGCAGAAACGAAGAAAACTGATAAAGAAGCCAAGAAAAGCGAGAGCAAACAAAATGAAAAAGTTGTTGAAATTCCAATTGTTTTTGTTGAAGCAACAATGCCATTTGAATCTGCGACAGAAATTGGAAAAATTCATCTTGGATTACCAGAATTTGAGGATATTCTTGGTGATTACATTCCAAGAGACAAATTCATCGATATTGCCATTATTTTTGATGAACAAACTCCATCCACAAGTTCAGAACAAAAAACTGAAGAACCCAAACAATTGGAAACAAAGGGAGAAGTAACTTCCGAATCGAATGTTCCCACTCCAAAATCCGCTGAACCAGAAAGTAAAAAAGTTGACCAAACTTTTGACATTGTTGTGCATGTTGATTCCGAAAATGGTGAAATGAACGAAGAACAACTTGTGAGGGACATCCACAGAGGATTCGAAATCATTGAAGAACTGGCCGATGAATTTGTTTCAAATGAAAAATTTGTCGACATTGTCATTGTTTTTGAAGACCAAGAAAGTTCACCTGCTCAAGCCGATAATCAAAATGTTCCGCCTCCGACAAGTGAAAAGATTCCAACAGAGTCTGCCGCAACTGGCGCATCAGATGCCCAAAAAGCGCCAGAAAGCCAAGCAAAAAAAGATGAAAAGCTGATTGAAATTGCCGTTGTTGTGGAACCTGAAACTGGTTCATTTGATGATGAATCGGTCATCAAAGCTATCCACAAAGGACTTGCTGATGCGGAAGAATTACTCGAAGAATTTGTTTCTCCAGAAAAATTTGTCCAAATTGCCATCGTGTTCGAAGAGGAGGAGGAACCACCTAGCAAACCAAAGGAAGAGATCCCGAGTTTACCAGATCAAAAAGAAAAGGACACTGGTGAATCAACGAGTGCAAAGGTGTCAGGAAATTTACAAGAAGGAAAAGTTGAGGCACCCAAAAAAACTGTTGACATTTCCATTGTCATTGAACCCGAAACTTTGCCATTCAATCAAGAAATTGTCATCAAAGAAATCCATAAAGGACTTCCTGAAGCTTATGAATTGCCGGGAGAGTTCAAATCAACGGATAAATTGATTGAAATCCCGATAATCAATGATGGAACTGATTTATCCACGGCATCAGTCAATATCAAAATTGTCAACATCCCGATTCATGTGGAAAAAGAGCCCATCTTATCCGATGATCAGGAAATTGTTAAAAAGATTCATCAAGGATTACCGCCAGCTGAAGAACTTCCTGAAAAATTTGTTTCAAAAGACAAGTTCCTTGACATCAAAATCATCTTTGCAAACGACGAATCAGCCGACGAACTTCCGGAGGTTTTAACGCCAATTCCAATCATTTTTGAAAAAGATTGGACTCTGCCAGAGAACCAAACTTCTCAACCTGCAGCTGAAACCGCTTTTCCTGAATTTAATGAAAATGAAGTTAAACCTGAAGTTCCTTCAACTGATAAAGCCGAAAATATTGCACAAGAACAGCCAAATGAATATTTTGATGTTAAAACAATAGGAGAAGAAGAACCTTCTGAATACATCAACATTCCAGTTGGTTATATCGTTGAACCAACGCCGTACATTGATATTCCTGTTGGATACATTGAAGAACCAATTTACTTCGAAGTGCCGGTCGGTTATATTGTAGAGCCGCTTTATTTTGAAATTCCGGTTACATATGAAGGAAAATTACTGGAAGACGACGAAGCTATAAAAAGCGTTCATAAAGGTGTGCCATTGGCAAAACCTTTGCCAGAAAGTGCTCCTTCAGGTCCGGTTGAAAAGTTTGTTAATATTCCCATTCATTTCTTCCCTGAAGAGGAAATCAAAGAAGAAGAACAATTGGAAAAACCCCAAGCCGCGATCGCTTCAGAAGAGAAGAAAAAAGATGTTGATGACGTCAATTATCAATCAACATTTGCAAAACCATTGATTGAGGAAGATAAATCAAAAGAAGTTCCGGAAAAAGTGGAAGTAAAACCAGAAGAAGTTGTTTTCCAATCTTCTTTTGCAAAACCCATGTCCCAAGAGCCAAGCCCAATCAAGAAAGAAGCTCCCACTGCATTGGAAACTCAACAGCAACTACCACCTTCAACTGTACAAGAGCCAACTCCAATCCAAAAAGAAACCCCTGCACCATTGGAAACACAACAACAACCAATTTCACTTGCTCAACAAGAATCTGCCAAATCACCAACAGCAAATGAACTTGCCAAACCGTTGCAGCCGTCAGAACCATCTACGCCAGAATGGCAGAAATCACCACAATCATCATGGCTGGATTCTTATGATGACGGGGAAACAATTTACGACAAACCGGCATCCGCGGAAGTTCATAATATTCCCATTGTACTCCCAACAGGAAAAGTTGTTCAACAACAAGATGTCACCAAACCTGCGGAACCATCAACATTTGTCTCAGCTGATGATAACATTTTGTATTATGAAGTGCCGGCAGAAGGGGAAAAACAACAAGAAGCTCAAGTCTCATCACTACCAAACGTCGCAGGAGACCAAAAAACGTCTGCCTCACAGCCTGCCGCCGCGAATGGCGCGGCAAAACCAGATGAAGTGGAATTAAATATCAATGAATACGAGGAACAGCTGAAAAAGAATACAAAAGAAGCATTACAACTTGTAGACAAACTAGTTGAATCGTCACAAAAGATCCAACAACTGGAACGGGAAAAACAAGAAATTGAAAGGAAAAAACAGCAAGAAGAACAGCGATCGAGAAGCAGAAGTTCGAGTCAAACGCGCAACGTTCAGTTCAATGAAAATGAGCTGATGGAAGCTCACAGTTACAAAGTCAACCCAGATTTGCTCAAAGATGCAAACAGCATTGCCTTGATTCCTGATTTCAAGATTGCAATTGCAGATTTTGAGAATGGATTAACGTTGTTCAATCTTTACACAAAAGAAATCAAACGGGTCGAAGGGGGTTCCAAGTGGCGAAGACCACAATGTCTAATCTACAATCCAAGAGCAAAAGAGTTCTTTGTGAGTTTTATAATAGCTAAGTGGTCTTTGACGTTTTGTTTGCAGGTTTTGGTGGAGTATTCAGTGAATGATGACGGAAAGTATGAGTACTACATCATGAGGTTCAGCAAGGATTTGGAATACATCAACAGGGTTGAGGCTCCGGTATTCATCAAAGATAAAGATGTATCAGTTTTCCGATTGTGTTATTGTCATCGAACAGGAAGTTTATACCTTGCTGCCAGCACTTATGCCAATGGTTATCTCTACGAACTGTCCGCGGAAGAAAAATGGATAGAAATTTACAATTGCCGAAACAAAATCTTTGCTGATATTTCAGTTTTGGCTGTTGTCGGCAAGGATTTTTGATTTTTGTTCGAATCAGAGATTCCATTTTCAGGTCCGGTGACTGAATTGATTGTTTTGGAATCAACTCGAAGTTATGCCAACATTTTGTCAATTTACGGCACCGAAGCGACACATGTGCGTTCTTTGGCAGTTTGTGAAAAACCAGGAACGTTGTGCATTGACGAAACTGGTCATATTATCATTCACGACAAATCCACTTCTAAAATTTGTCTTCATTCAAGAATTTCTTTTTTGAAAACAATGGAAATTGCCCTTGTTGATCATGCAAATGTTCGTCTTTCTGCTTGGGACGGACTTCTTGCCGTTCTTTGCCCAAACAAAAAAGATTTAAGGATTTACAAGTATTGATTGCTGGTGTTTAATGTAGTTGTCACAGTTTTATGCACTGCCAAAGATTTTTTTACGGAACATAAATTAGGTTAAGCTGTTGAAAAATAAATGAAGTTTTGAATGTTCAGGTAACATCTTCAGTTGGCAACAACACCGGCTTGAGGAACGTCGTCGTAACGGCAATGAGTGGTCAAATTAGCACGACAAGGTTCTGTGATCCACAAATACCATTCATTTTCTTTTTCGTCCCGATATTTGCCGTATGTGTAATATTTTTGGCATTTTTTCTCGTTGTATGGTTTCTTTTGGATCACAGACAAGTCGGCTTGAGGTTCACAACCAATTGGACAAGCCAAACGAGTGGTCGAGTTTCTTGCCAAAGTATTCCACTCCGTTTGTGGCATAGGTTCAACTCGGCATTTGTATTTTGCTGGATCACGTGGAACTTTTGATTTGGAAGCAATCAAAAGACACGAGTCCCCAGCACTTTTGCTTGTGCAATCCAAGGTTCGTTCTTCTGAAAAATCCAATGATTTTTGGAATCTATCATGAAGAAAAATTGAAAATGAGCAGTTTTTAAATGATGTATGAATGTAATCCAAAAAATAATCCTCAAAAATGAGGGCAACGTCAATAACGGATCGTGCTCATTTTTGTCACCGCGCTTTTACTCACCCCATCTGGACCATTTGAATTCTTTTTCATCAGCAAAAATAAATACCGTTAAAATGGCAAAGGCAAAAATAATTCGAGACAACATTTCCTCCAAATTGAAAGATAAATGTTTGTTTTGGTGTGAAAATCCGTTTCAGAGTGATTTCTGAACTAGTTGCAACGCCCGATTTTCCATCTTTTCCTTTTTAAACGATTTTTTCATTCCAAGTGTTTTTATTCATCAAATTAATAGGTCATCAAGCATCATTCCCGATCTTCATACTCAAACAAATGTTTGTTTTGAACATAGAAAACTCTTGGATCTCGAGGAAAACCACAACGGATTTGGAAGCTGATGGACGTGTTGATGCATGAACCGGATCTCCAAAGATACCAATCAAGTCGACGCCTTTCCAACTGGTAGGTGAAATGACTGCTGCATTCATGATTCCAACTTGGAACTTTGGCAGAAACTGTGGCTTCATCAGATTCCTCACAATTCAATCTGCAGTATACCCTCGTTTTGTTGAACTGGAAAAAATGATTTTTGAAATTGAAAAACCAAATTTTACTTGATCAATTTCATCAAAACATCCCGGATTCAATTCCGCTTGATGACCTTGAGCTTGTAATGAGCAACGAGATTCCGCAATTCCATGATTTTTGCATTCAAGTGTCCTTGAAGCTTAAAAACACCGTTTCCAATTTTGTTTCATCTGACCTTACCCCAATAATAACTTGATTTTGGCAAACTTGAAATTAACGAAAATAATCCAAAAATAATCACAAATTTCAACATAATTCAAAGATAGAAAAATTGATAAGCTGAAAATTTTTTTGTCGAGATGACGCTTTTACCGGATTTGAAGATGAGCAAACTGGTTTTGGATTCCCGAAATGATCATCATTTTTTATTACCCCTTTGGCAATATTAATAATATAAAATTAACAATTGAGCATCATTTTTTGGAAAAAAATTAATTTAAAAAGAATTGATGATGAAAGCATGAATCAACAAAACTTGTCAATTGCTCACAGGTTACATTTGGGACAAAAGTTTGAGCAAAACTGCAATTGTTTCTCACCCATTTTTGTGGATCAGAAACGCCAAAACTATGGGCTAAATCTTTTAGTTTTTTACAATTTTCAGGTGACATTTGCAGTGGTTTTGGTGTTGTTGGGATAAAAGCTGGTAAATTTGATGAAGGAGGAAGGGGGTCTGAAAAATTCTTTGATCATTGTTTTTTTGAGGATTCTTACTCAAATTTGGCAAAGATGGATTTGAAATCGGTAACGGTTCTAATTTTTTTGGTTGTTGGGGAATTTTTGATGGTGATCCCGAGTTTTCAAGGATGAAACTTTTTGTTTCTGTTGGTAAGGGTGGAAGAGGTGGTCGTTTGTAAAGTTCTCTACTTTTGGCAGACGGTGCTAACCATCTGACTGGAATGTTTGGTCTTTCATTCGTCGCATACTTTGTCGTCCTCAGCGGTATTCTGTATTCAATTTCATTTGACTTTGGCAAAGTTTTTTTGGATTCTGCTTTTTGCTTTGACAACAAATTTCTAAAATAGTTGGAGGATGATGGTCGAAATGAAGGTTCCCTTGAATCCAGAAATTCTTGCGATGATTCATATTCTGGTTGGAATGTTTCCCGATACGGATGCGGGCGTCGAAACTCCGGATGAGGTCGCCAATAGTTGACTTTTGGCCCATATTCCCTGTCATTCTCATAATACTGATAATCTTCATACTAGAAAAATGTTTTCCTTATCAAAAAATGTTCAACGAAATCATACGTCTCTCGGGAGGAAGTAACGATATCTCAACCGTGGAAACCGACTTTTATGACGATAAGATCTTCGAACTTCTGATAATTCTGCTGAATTGGGCATTGGTACCAGTTCATCAACAGGTTTGAATGGTCTCATGCTATAAAGATAAGTGTTGCAAAAATCAGCTGATAAACAACTACCCCCGATGCAAATATGGAGTTGGCGTAGTTTCAAACGAAGGTGTATGAATCAGTTTTTTGACGTTTAAACCATTTGGATGCAATGGATTTTCTGGCATTTTTGTTCTGGGAACCTCCAAAGTCATCGCCGTTGTCGTGGATAATTCTTCTTTCACAACCGCTTTGTAATTGTTTTCTTTTTCTTGAGATTCAAATGACGTAGGCGGAAGAATATTGCTTCTCTTCTTGGTTGGTTCAATAAAAAACTCCTTGTTACTTTGACCATTTTCATTCCTTAATTCCTGACTGTTTGGGATGACTTTTCCGTACTCGTCCAAAAGCACATATTCCTCAACGCATTTGTATCTAAAAAATCCATGATTAAAAAATACCACATGAAATCTCATACCTTTTCATTTTCCCGTTGACAATGATAGGTTTTCCATTATTCATTTTTTTGGCCAAAATATTTAATTGTCTTTCGTAACGTTCCAAAACACGCGGATCACCACAACAAAAATCAGCAAAAAACAAAAGGAAAATTGTTAAACTTGCGGAAAACCTATTAAATTTTCTATTTTTTGTCATAATTATCTGAAAAAAAATTGATTTTATTTTCAAGAAAAAATGACGAAACTCATACAAAAAAATATGGTTTAAACGACTAAAAATCAGGGTAATCAAATAATTGCAAATCGTGAAAAAAAGAGTCAAATAAAAACATACTCAAAAATATGGAACCTTTTTTTTGCGGTACATGAATGAGGTAAGTGGCAAACTTGAAAAAAATAAAACTTATTTGGTATTTTATTTTTGGCGGATTGGTTTTTTTTCCAATTTGAGGGATAAGATTATTCAAACAAAAAGTTTATCGTAAAACTTCTGACGGAGATGAAGTTTTTCGTTGACGATGAATGGAAAAAAATGAAAAACGTGATTTGGACGATTTTCTGGATGACCTGTCTTGTGACAAGAAAAAAGATTTACCGTTCCGGGTTTTCAAATTAGGAAGACAACAAGAATTTCGTTTTTAATGACATGTAATGACAAATTTTTGACAAGAAAGAATCTTGAGTTATTACAAGATGAAAGTGAATAGGCGGGATCCAGGTCAAATTCTAATCCAATTTAAAATCCAAATTTTTCATTCACAAAGTTTTCAAGATTCAGTTCAAAAATTCAAGAACTTAATTTTAAAAAATAAATGAAAAAATCATCAATGATTGTTTTGCAAATATCGGCAATGAAAAAAGTCGTTTATTACGGATTTCCGTAGGAAAAAGTTTTTCCTCAATTCGCAACCAGTCATGATCCTCCTCTTCATCCGTTCCAATTTGAAAAAGAAAATCTTTAATTGGCACACCGAATGTGATTTTTGTATATGCAAAAAATTTCAAAAGACTAGTGTCTTTTGTAGTCAACTTTGCAAGAAAAAAAATTATTTGTTTGCAAAAAATTGAATATGAGTAATTGCAACACAAAAATCATAGTCGATATAATAATTTATTTTTTTTGCATAGTCGCAATCAATGCAAGACACAAATAAATCAAATTTGCGTAAAAATTAGCATCTAAAAGTTAAACACGAGCTTGCATTCCACCATTGATGCCAATGACTTCACCAGACATATAAGATGCACTATCAGATACCTAGAAAATATGTGAATAATCTTTTAGTTTGCAAGAAAAAATCCTTACCAAAAAAGAAACAGCACCAGCACATTCAGCAGCTTCACCTGCGCGTCCTAAAGAAACCAAAGAATCAAAATCCAATTTTTCTGGACCATCTGTAAGCGCTTGACTAAAATCAGTACGAATAATACCTAAAAAATGATTCTTTAGCAAAGATCATAAGATAAGAAACAAACCAGGAGCAATTGCATTGACTCGAATATTTTTATGAGCTAAATTTTGACTCAATGCTTTGTTGACGCCAAGCAAAGCTGTTTTCATGATGCTATAAGCTCCAATACCATGAACTGGAGCATACCCGGCAATTGATGATACAAAAACAATATTCCCGTTTGGAGATTTTTCCAAATATGGCACAGCTAATTGTGTTAACAAAAATGCTGATTTGACGTTAACATCCAAGAGCTTATCCCATTGATTATCGGTGACATCCATAACATCACCATAAGCTGGATTGACTGCGGCATTTGATACAAGAATATCAAGTTTGCCATATCTAAAAATGATTTTGAATGAAATCAAATAAAAAATTTATCAAACCGATTTAAAGTTGTATCAATCAGCTTTTTCCTGTCACTATCAATGCCAACGTGAGCAACAATTCCGTGACAGTCGATACCATCGAGTCGAAGAGCAGCAACTGCTTCCTGAAAAGATATTTTTAGATTTTCATATATGAAAAATGAACTTACATCGACATTTTTTTGTTTCCGGCTTGAAACCACTACAGATGCACCATCTAATCCAAGACGCTGCGCAATGGCAAACCCAATGCCCTTCGTTGAGGCTGTGACAATTGCAACACGATCAGTCAAAAATTTGACGCTACCCATCCTGAAAACAAAGAAAAGTTAATAAATAAAAGTTAAAATGCATGTTATTGACAAAAAACAACACGGGACTCGAACATTTTTTAGGAAATTTGTAAGAATTCACAGAGATCACAAGTTCCGGAGTTGCTGTTGACCAAACAATGCAAGCAATCTTTTTTGCAAAAACACAAACGAGCACAAAGCTAGGAATAAGTAAAAACAAATGTGATTGAACTTAACACGTGAATAGAGGGCACGGCATCAAAAAAAATCAAAAAAATTGATGAACAACTCAAGACTAGAAACGCACCAAGCTTTTTTTAAAGAAAGAAAAAATGCTTGGCAGACACTGAACAGAAGTGAGCACAACCCATTTTTTTTCCGCCATTCGCGTGCATTGCACATGAATCACAAATCAAAACCATCCTAATCTTTTGGCGTAAAAATGTGTTTTCAAAAATTCTTATTTATCATAAGACTTTGAGAAAAACATAAATTCGGAAGTTTTTAGTTTCAAAAAAATTTTCAAAACAAAAGAGGTATTCGAATCTGAAAACATTTGTGACGTGGTTTTGATAAATTTGCTGATCTCTGAATTTCGTAGCGAAAAAATAAGCGGGAAACCACATAAAACAATATTGGAAACTCGCAAGATTGGTTAGGGGATTTGTTAGGGCATGAAAACATTATTATTTGAATTCTTAACCCAGAAATTGTTCAAGAAAGGGTGGAGGGGAAATAGGGAGATAGAAAATTAAAAAGGTAGGGCAGGATTTTCCTCTTCATTATCAATGGATTTGCCATTGCTGTGAATGCCCGGTATGAAAAATCATCATCAAAAACAATGGATGAAAAAACAGAAAACCACCAAACTGATAATTTTTTGTGAGTCGATTGCCGTCCTTGTTCTGTTTTGGCGGACAAAAAAAACCTGGAAACTTCTTGAGTATTCCTGGATTTTTTCAATGGGAAGAACCTTTTTTCCAAAATTCAAGGTTGGAAAATAACTTATTTGTTTTTTGGTAATTTTTCACTGCCAAAAAAATACCTCAAAAAAGATTTGATTTTTGTAAAAAACTGAAAGGATTAAAAAGGTTAAAAAGAAGAGGGGGAGAGGAGGGAATTGTTTTTTCTATCATTTGAATATTTGGAATCATTAATTCTGGCATGCTTTTTGAATAAAATGACATTGGACGTCATTTGCTTTCCAAACGTTTCATTGAGATTCAACTAGGGGTTGACCGCAGCATTAGCTAATTCAATGAACATCAAAATTTGAAAATAAAAAGCTGTCTTGACCATTCAATTTGTTAACACCCAACTTGAAAGACATGGCTGCAAGTTGTGAAGCGACTTTTATTGTCAGGTACAAGACCGATCGAGCGAGAGCTTCCTCGATGTAACTGTGAACCGCTTACACGAGAGGCGGACCAACCACCTACAATTTTTTTGTCCGTACTGCTGCCAACAAGCTGAACCGTTGTTGTACTTGTTGTCTGTACACTTGTTAAAAAAGAACAAGAAAAGGTGGTATCAAGATCGGAAGGGAACCCGTTATCATTTTCAAGCTCAGGGTCGGCTTAATTAGTTTAACCACAAAATGAGCGCCCAACTCGGTGCCATCACTTCGGTAAACAGCCTTATTGGCAAAGTTTTCAGACAGCCGAGAGGAGATTTTGTAAGTGCCAAATTCACGATCATTTTGAATTTAAAATTTCAGGCCGACAGATTGAACAGTTTATACACGGTCTGTGTTTTAGCCGTAAGTTCAGGACTTTTGTTGAGTTCTCATTACTGGGGAAAACCGATCACATGCTGGACACCAGCTGAATTTAACGGTATTTGGACAGATTTTGTGAATCAGTATTGTTACGTACATGGCACTTATTTCTATCAAATAGATGGCCCAGTGACTTTTGATACCGAAGAACGACAACGAGTTTTTATTCGATATTACCAGTGGGTAAGTCATTTTTATTTGAATATTGGGATGAAAGATGATTTAGATACCATACATTATTGCACTTCAAGCTTTATTATTTTACATTCCGCGATTTATGATGAGAATAATGTGCGCGTGGTCCGGTCAGTTTACACATTTTCATAAAGCAGTATCTTGTTTCTCAAAGAAACGTGAGAAAATCTTCACTTGAAATGATTTTACAGGTTACGACTTATCCTCGACGATACAATACATTGACGACATTTGGCATCAAATCAAGTCTGCCAACTTTTCGAGTAATTTCAATTTTCAAAAGTTTTTGGAATTGTTTTTTCAGATCGTGTGGACAGTTTTGAAAAAATCGGCGCGGTTTACATCATTGACGGATTGGCATTGTTTAAACGTAAAAATAGAGGAAGCATTGGATTTTATTATTCTTTTTATGCAGTTTTGCAAGCTCTCAATGCTTGGATTCAATTTGTTTTCCTCAATGCGTTGATTTCATCCAGCACAACAAATCAATCTGGTTGGCATGTTATTTCTGATTTAATATCCGGAGCTGACTGGCAGGTTTGTACTTAAAAATTTTTGTTTGACAAAAAATTTGCTTTACTTAAACGCATTACCGCACAAAGCTGTGGCTGATCCAGCTTACGTTGATTGGCTGAGCGGAAATTATTTTGTTACCGTGTTGCATCGGATTACAAAATTCTTATTGTTTGGCCATTGACTTGCAAGCAAAAAAAAATTGAATGCAATGTTATAGCTTTTTCTTACAATTTCAAAAGTTGCGCATATGCCGACGAACCCGATTGTATTCATGTTGACTTTGTTTTCTTTGTGCATTCACTGAAACTTACCACTTGTCTAAGCGCCAAAAAGATGCTCCTTCCGAGTACTTGACAACTACTCGGGTTTTTGATTATTATCTACTTCAAAAACGTGTACACAATGTTTTTTGCATAGGATATCCTCCTTCAACAACTTATTAAACAAAAAATAAACTGAAACAATAAGCAAATATTTCAGACGACTGGACATTTTCCACGTATCACACACTGCGATTTCCAACGTCGAAAGCCTGCATCTGTTCAATGGGACACTGTTTTGTGTGTTTTAACATTGAACATTTACTACGAAAAATTACTTATATTTTTGTACTTTTGGATATTGCTTGTTGCAATTATTAGCACGTGTCATGCATTTTATTGGGGAGTTATTTGTTGGTGTACTCAAGCTCGAATCAAGAACGAACTTCGATCTTTCCTGATTGTTCACGGAAAATCACCCCAAGTCGACAGATTTTTCAAAATACTTGGACATGATGGCATCTTCATCCTTCATCAAATTTCACTGAACATTGGTGACCTTGCAGCAAGTTATTTGTCTTTGGCAATGCTGAATACCATTGAAAAGAATGGAAGTGGTGGAGAAGAAGAACAAAAACTGCTACTAGAAAAAGGAGAAGCCAAATATGTTTGAAATCAAACTCAAAAAAATCCTGAATTCTCACTACCCAACTTTCTGTGATTTCCCAATTGAAACTTTTTCTAAATACAAAGTTTTGCACCCCAGGTTTTTCATCTTGGTGTTTTATTGAAAATTTCTATAAAAAAATTTTTTTCCAAAAAAAAACTGTTCAAAAACAAGTGTTTCGAACCGAAAATGAGACCACCCAAGTCGTTGCAATTTTTTCGTCGGGTTTTTTGCTGCAATTGCTAGCAACTCACTCGTTGAATCTGACTTTGAAGTTGAAAAAATTCGAATAAAATTGCAGATTAAACAATTTTTTAGTTCCAAAACTTTTATTTCATGGTAAATTACAAATTATAAATGAATACTAGAAAAATACACGTAATTTTTGCAAGGCCAATTGCTTGTTATTGAACTTTACCCTTGGATGCACAACGAGTGCATTTTCTGAGTTTATTTCGAAGTGCAGCAAATTCAGCTTTTGCTTGGCCACTTTCTACCACATATTTTTCATAATGGCCACAATCTGTGTAAAATCGAAGTTGATCAAGAGGAGATGATTGCTCGCTTTTTTGTTTTAATGCTTTGATTTTGTTCGCAGCTGGTAATTTTGCCGATTTTAACGCAACAAATCGATCTTTTGGTACCATATCAGCTAATTTTCGATGACCTGATGATTCTGAAGAATGAACAGATGAACTGGGTGAGGCTGCAACAGGTAATTCAAGGAATGGATCGACAAGTCGACATAATCGACTGTCCATTGCTAGTCGATTGTAGATCGGAAAACGTGCTTCAAGCATTCGAAGCAAAACCAAAGTTTGGATGTCTCGATAAGGATGAATCCTCAAAAGATTCCATATCTTTTCCAACAAATCATCAAAGAAATCATCGTCAGATTTGATGGATATCGACGAAGCAGGTGACATGGGCAAACCTTCTGATGAATTGCCATTCTTATCATCAAGATTCCAAGGAAATGTTGGTGGTGGTGTGTTTCTGTTTGTTTCAAGATGTTGTACGCGCGGTGAATGACTATTCAAACTTTTTTGTGGCGATGTAATGGAGCTTTTAATATTTGGTGGTGCCGGAGATGGTGCCAAAGTATTAGTTTTGCTTTTATCATGAAGTTGACAAAGTATATCCACTGCATTCAATATATCACCTGCAGCAATATGTACTTGCACTGTCGCAAAAATTGGAATAGGATGTTTGGCAAGATTTCTTGATATCAAAACCAATGTTTGTTGATCAGCTGTTAGTAAAAACGACGATAACAATCGGTCTCTTTCACTGTTTGATATAGCTGAAAAATGACAATCAAAATCTATCTTGTATAAGGAACAAACTTTGCGAAGCAGCAACTTGTAAACAAGGAATAGGAGTTGGCTTTGGAATACAATTATCATCCGGTAAATCAACTGTTTTTGATTCATTATTCCTCAAAACAAATTTCCTTTCAACTTTCTTTGTGTATCCTAGTCCAAGTTGATATTTGTCATTTCTACCCCAAACATATACTCTTCCACAAGATGACAAAGCAGTTGTCGTACATCTCCCTAAAGAATAATCATGAACATCAAGTAATAATCTTAAACTCTTACCAGCAATGACAAATGTCCAATCTGTCAAAATTGGTTCTATCACTTTTGATGGTTTTTCCTTTTGAACTTTGTTTCCATGACCAAGTTGCATATCTAAACCTTTTCCCCATGTAAATAACTGTCCATCTTCTGTTATCAATGAACTATGAGAATAACCAGCTGATATTTGTTTAATTTGTGAACCTGTTGTTGGCCATTTTTCTATTATTGAAATTTTCATATAATCTTTTCCAACATCACTCTTGATTTTTTTCATCAAAGCAACTGGAAACTGTTTTTCTATGTCATTTTGTTTTTCACAATTCACATCTTCTTTATCATTACTTTCAGCTGTTTCTTCAAATTGTTTTTCTAGAAAAATTGATATAAGAAACTCTTCTAAATTATTAAAAACTCACTGATTTGATCCCGAACAGTGTTGTTAAACTTTTTTGTCAAACACATTTTCAGTTTCACAGAATGTGGTGAACTTCCCCATTCGTAAATTGTTCCAGATTCCCCAATAGCTACAGAATGGAAATAATTACTTGATAATAATTTGATTGGTTCAGGAGTTGGGAGTTTATACAAGGAAAAACATTTGATTGGTGTCAAATATTTTAGTTGTCCTTTTGATTGCTCATAATCCAAAGCGAGTTGTCCAAAACTTATTCCACCACAACCGTAAATGATTCCATTGTCTGCCAAGAATAAAGTGTGACAATATCCAAGTGCAATGTCGACAATCTTCAAATCCAATGGTAAAGTTGTTACTTTTGTTGGAACCAATCGTGAACTGTGATAATCTTTTGTCTTGTCCAAATCCAATGCTAATTGTCCATAAACTGCCCATCCCCATAAGAAAACTTCATTTTTATCATTGATTAGTCCAGAATGATAATGCCCAGCCACAATTTTCTTTGCAACTCCATAAGTATTTTCCACAAGCACAGGATAGGAGACATGCTTTTTATGACCCAAACCACATTGTCCAAACTGATTTTTCCCATAAGAATATACTTGTCCGTTGGAAGTTAACAATAAAACATGTTCTGTGCCACATGATGCCGCAACAAACCTTAGTGGTTCATCCACGGTGATGATTTCAGGATGAAGTATGGCTTTCATCAATTGTTTTGGTGTTTGAGCGAAAACTTTACCAGGTTTACTTTGTTTTGACTTCAATCTTGTCTCCAAAGGTACTCTCAAATTACCCGCACTAAATTCTCCCCAGAAAACTGGTAAATCGTCACTGTTGATGGCAACAGCACAATTGGATCCAACAGACAAAATCATTGGAGTAATGTCTGGCGTAGACAAATTTTTACTTTTGGAAAAATGGAGATAACGTATTGTTGCAATGGCAAACAACACCAATGCTTGTGTTGGAACCCTGAAGACTCATCTTTCCATCAATGAATAACAAGCAAAACTTACTTTGGAATTAAATTTTTTCCGAAATTGGCAAAAAGCACCAATTCAGAAGGAATGTCGACATGCGAAATGAAAGTAATAACTTTGGTTAGTAATGGCAAAGCTCGTGATTCAACGGTTGACCAAGCAATGAGATTTAACCATTTAGCTAATTGGTTGGTGGGTACATCGTATAGTGTATTCAGTTCCATAAGATAATCTGCTATGATTTCTGAATATAAAAATGCTTCCTTTGACAGTAAAACAAAGATGCATGACCACATTTTGTTTTTTAATAATAAGCTTATTATCGGTTTTGAAGCATTACAATGATAAAAACACTCTCTAAAAAAAATGAATTATCCCCATGATTATCTGTCAAAGAACTCCTCACTTTAATTCTCTTTCAAATTCTTCTGAAATCTCATTTTCTTGATTTTTTAATTTCTTGAGTCTAATCTCATGAACTTCCATCAGATTATTCCAATATTTACTATCACGTTGACACATTGCTGTCAGAAACGGAACAATCATATCCGTTTCATTGTAATCTGTCAAAAGTTTGATGATTTCATTCATCTCAACCTTTGATTCCATTGCTAAACCCAATGCACCATTAACACGGGACGTGTCATCACTTTGTCCAGTGTTCAACGTCTTTAACGTGATTTCCAGAATGTTTTTAGCCATTATTTTGACATCTTTGTTTAATTTTTTGGCTATCTGATTCAACAACGGTGCAGAGAAGTAATCTTGAGCAAGAAAATTCAAAATTACTTCGTTCATTGAGCTGGAAAAAAACGGATGAATATTAATACTCATTAAAAAACTACAATCCTCACCAAATGGGTTTGAAAACCAGCAATTGTTTTTCGGTAATCAAAAAGCAATCTTCCAAATCTTCAGTTTTTCCAACAAGTGGAACAATTCCCAGTAATTTTTCTGATAAATCTGTCATATGAATTTTGTAATTTGTTCCATCGTCATTTGACTAAAGATTGTTGATTAGTCTTCCGTTAATTGACGTCAAATATCTCACCAAAAATAAGATTAAAAAATACACATTATTTGCTTCATTGACACAGACCAAAGCTTTTTCCATGAAGTTGATCATCCATGTTTTTTCTGGTAATTTTATTTCCGATATTGCATCTTCTGAATACTTGGCTATAGATCTAAATACATAAGCAATATTTGTCGGTGGACATATTGCTAAAACCCGTGAATCATTGTGAAGGCAGTAATATTGGAAAAGAGGTCTTTGACTTGGTTCAACGGACAAATGAGCCGTTGTTTCCCTGAGTGAACATTTTGGAGTTTCCAATAAAATAATTGATTGTGCACCCCAGTTTTCTGTTACCTGAAGAATTAGAATCACGGAATATTCATATAAAACATGGAATGCTTACTAAAAGATAAGAATAATCCTTATCGTTTGAGATCTCAAGTCTTCTGATTGTACCATTGCATTTTATACACGCTGTCACCATTTTAATTGCTAAATTAACGATTATTATTCCACCACCTTTGTTTCCATATATGATGTATGGCTTATTCAAGAATTTTGATGTAAAAGAAATGGCACAAGTTGGTAACTTGTACAAAGGATTTGTTTCACCAACATCAACTTTTATCAGAACCGGTTCGGTGCAAATATTGTTTGATGAACACCAATTTACGTCCTGAAAAATGTTGTTTCTTCAAGCACTGATTGATAATCATACTATTAAGTATTTGATTGGAAAAACAAGAATGTCGCCGTTGTTTTGAACAAGGCTGACAACGGATGCATCAGCGGTTATGCTGATCAAGATTGGTTCCAACCATTCTGGATAAAGTGTTCTTGCAGATGTTACATTAGTTTGTTCTTTTGATGATGATTTTAAATAACTAATTATGTCAGCTAAAATTTTATGTTTGAAAAAAAGCAAAATCAAGATGTTTTCAACCTTTGGATGTCAAAGCAAGAACAATTAAAAAGTTTTCCTCGGAAATGAATGCATAATCCAATATTGTTTCATCTGAATCAGTGTCTGCAATAGTTCTTGAACAAAAATACATAATTTTCAAACATGAGCAAGCAAATCACAAGCAAAATTTACACAAGATCAATAATTGTCGAGTGGCATTTGTTACCGCATAATGATGCCGACAAGCAAAACACACGTTGATAAATTTGATGACCCAGCTGCTTTTTTCTTTGAGATCTTTGAATGAGTTAGATAAAAACAACAAAAATGTTAGTCACAACCGAGAAAAAGCCAAACAATTGGCGGCCGCAGTTTGAGTGTTCTTTTTCGAGGATCAAAGTGTTCTCCGCGCGTGTGCCATTAGAAATTGGCATTCCAAACTCGTCTTTTCATTCAATGAAAGTGGGAACTCTTTTCAAACTGGAAATAATTGCAAGTTGAGAATCGAGCTTCAAAATCTGTGCCAATCATCGGTTTTGGTTTCCCAATTTTTTTCTCCAGCAAAAAAGTGAAATCAGTGATCAAAAATTAGATCTACGTGTCAATTCAACGTCTGTCTGGCTTTAAGTACAGCAATAAATCAAAAAAATGAACTCGATTAGATGCTTTTCCCTCTAAAAACCAGATAAAAAATGCAATCAACTTTGGAACTCATGTAAAAGCTTAATTTTTAAACATTTTATGATGTCAAACATGGATTTTATTACATTTGTGACATTTATGAATTTTAATGAAGTAAAATCCACTTTGATTTTGAGGAAAGCTTGTAAAAATTTCAATCGCCAGCAAAAAAAATGATCGAACAACGACCACCCACGTCGTTGTCGTTGCGCACTCACAATTTGTCAGCTTTGTTCAATTTTTGCTCCATGAATTTTCTTGTTTTTAGATCTTGCAAAACTCCAAAAAACTAAATCCAATTTATTTTGACAAACAAATTTTATGTACAAAATTTACACGTTTTTGATTTGCCCCAAAAAACAAATTAATTGTTTCATTGATTTCAGATCGAATCATGTCATTTTGTGAAAAGTGCATTTGATGATTTCATGGTTGACCAACTTCTAAAGCTTGTTTTGGATTGCTGACTATGCTGCCTACTCAAATTATTCACACTTGCACGTGAACTTGGTGCTGCCCACCATTGGCGTTCGTTGCTACCCCAAAGTGAAAAAACAATGACCGGTAAAAATGCCACACCACTGGAAACAAAAAACACTATTCCCCATTCTTCTTGGGTACCATTTTGAACAATCCATTTGGTCAAAATTTTGTTGCATATTGAAAACCAAGCAACAATGAAAAATGAAATGCCTAGAAAACCATCAATCATTTTATTGTATTCTTGACAAAGTCCAACCTGTGATGATTCCGGAAAATGGTGGCGCCAATTGAAGCAAGGCTGTTTGGACTCCTGGGGTGTGTAAGCCTAAACATTCATCATTTTCATGATTCCGTTTACAAAAATAAAGTCAGCTTACCAGCAAATGCCATGGCAAAACAAAGGCAAACAATGGCACAACCGGCATGTTCTTTGTCAAAAAATGGCACCAAAAAAATACTGGCCGAAAGTCCAAATGATGCAATCCCATTAAAAGCCTGAAAAAATTGTAATAAATCAAAGTAATTGGAAAAACTGGTAACTTACTTTACAAATGGTTGTGCTGTCATAATCAGTATGAACGGCCAACCAACTTGAAAAACTGGCCGAGAGCATTTTACTTGAAAATAAAAAGATCATCGGAAGTGCAGAAAACATTCCGTTTTTTGTCGGGGTAAATTCAAGTACGTCTCGCATATAATTTGGCAAAAATTGGAGCAAAATCACCAGTGGATATTCGTGGCAAATTAATGAGAAAACTCCAACCCACAACGGCACTGAACCCAACAAATTCCGCCATGGTACATGACGTTTTTGAGTTCTTTTTCCAATGCTTTCACAGGCAATTTTGGATTCAATGAAGAGTCTTTCCCGATTAGAAATGCAGTATTGTTTTGATGGTTTATCCGCACCCATCGGGATCCAGAAAAACACAACCAATCCGGAAATGATGCCACTGAGAAAGAAGATGGTTGGCCATCCACCGTTGATGTCTTTTCTGGTGCACAAATATCCGGCAGTTGGCAAAATGAATAAAGTTCCAATTTGTCTTCCACCAGTAATTATTCCAACTGCTGCTGCACGTTCAGATTGTGGAAACCAACGAGTAATCAAAGAATTAATTGCTGGTGTCATGCAAGCGTCAGCAACACCAATTGAAATTCGAGCACCAACGGCATACCAAAAACTATTTTGGGCCAATAGCGGTAAAGCAAAGTTTCCAATGGTACAAAGTATCAAACTAATCAAAACCATAAATTTCCCGTTAATTCTATCAGCGTAAAGACCCGTCAAAACCATTACAAGAGATCCTGCATTTTGTGCGGCTAAAACTAATCCTTCCTGAAAAAAACATTAATTTTTTATTGCCATGGGTAGTAAAAACAAACCTGGTCAGAATGCCATTCAAGGTCACCTCCATAACCATGGACTGGACATTTTATCATGCAAATCAGCGCCACAGCAATATTTGACGAGCTGATGGACAACGTGATGTAACAGCAACATAATAAAACAGCTAATAACAGCCTCATTGAAGGAAATAACACGGTAGGCTTGATGAACACATCGTCTTCATCATTTTGACTGTCAATGGAATTTCCAAAATATAAAGAATTCGTTTTCTGGGAACAAATGGAGACACTGTCTATCCGGAAAATCGGACTGTGTTCCGGATGACAATCCGCCCGACACCATGGCAAAATTTTATCCGGCAAATTCTGGATCTTCTTCGTTGAATCCGAAACGGATTCAGATGATCCGTCATTTGTCGGAGAAGATGAAGCATTACCTATTTCGGAGTCTGCTTTCATCTTCTGCTTTTGATAATGCAAAGCAAAAACAAGTAAAAAATGAAATGAACCGGCTACTGCGCTCTCCTTTTCCAATTTCCAAGTATACCTTCAAAAGTCTGTTTTGCGCGACCACAAGTCAGTCTTCTTTCAGCTGCAATCAGTTCCGTTGCGGGCTGCTTGCCTGGCGCCAGACGGAAGAAGCAAAGCAGAAAGAAACCCCGGTAAAACGTTGAATCTCACGATTCATGAGAACAAAAAAAACTTAATTTTTTCCGGTCACCATCCATCAAGTTCAATGTTGCAAACAATGACAGTTACGTAAAGATTTTTGTATTTTAAAAACTGTCGTCTAACAAAAAATGATTTTTTTTGTGCGTCTCAAAAACGTAGATTTTTCTTCAAAAATCATGAAAAGTCCTGTGATTTATTTTTTTTATAAACCATTTAAAAACAATGTTCCTTTATCATTTGTTGAAATGTTTAATTGATTTAATAAACATGAAACGATAACTGACTTAATTTTCCGCCGTAAATCCAATCCGCGGTCCAGGTGACATGTATTTTGGTGTCCTTGGACCGGAAGCGTGCAAAGTCGGGCCTAATTCGTCATTCGTTGATGTTGCTGAATGATAATCTCCAGTTTTTTTGGCTTTGTAAAGAACAGAATCACTTTGAGATTTGGTTAATTTTGGCAAATTTTGCGCAACTTTGTCCAAAAGTGTTTTGACCTGAAAAATGACGTTAACCTGTGTTGCAAAAAAAAGACAAACTTCTTCAAATTCCGGTCGATTTAACGGGTCATATTCAATGCATGTCAAAAAGCACGATCTCAATCTGCTTGGTGTATCGTTTCTCAAATGAGACGAGTCTGGTTTTAAAAGACCTCTTCCAACCATGAAAATTATTTGATCTCTGTTGTTGATGTGATCATAAGGCAGTCTACTGGTTAACAACTCATACAAACAAATGCCAAAAGAATAAACATCAGATCTTGTTGTTGGTTCAAGCATTCGAATGACTTCTGGAGCCTAAAAAGCAATGAAAATCAATTGAATTCTTCCAAAAACAACAAACCATCCATAAAATAGATCCAGTTGGTTGATAAGCTTGTGGTCCTGCTCCCCACTTTTTCTTCACTGTTGCCAGTCCAAAATCTCCAATTTTAACCGTGTTGTCATCTGTTAAAAAGATGTTGTTTGTTTTTAAATCCCTGTAAAAATTATTTGTGATGTTATGGATAATTGTTCATCTAACCTATGAAGGATGTTGTAAGAATGCAAATAAGTCATTCCATGTACAATTTGCCGGCAAATTTTAAGTATCATGGACATTTTGAACTCAACTCTTGGTTCAACAACATGAATATGGTGGTATAATGAAGAACCTTGGCACCATTGCGTGACAATAGCCAACTGTGGTTCCCGAATCCAACCCATAAAATTTAATATATTTGTGTGCCTGGTTTTCTTAAGCAAAGCCATTTCGTTTCTGAATGTTTTCAACAAATGTGGACTTGGATTTCCAACGTTCAATACTTTGATGGCGACATCACCTGAAAAGAATTATTCGATGATTATGGTTGCCAAAGGCAAAACCCTCACCAAAGTAAGTTCCTTTATAAACTGTTCCAAACGATCCGCTACCAATCTTTGGACCAAAAGTGATTTTGTTGGCGTCAATTTCCCAATCTCCAACACTGGGCCTGTTCATAACTCTTGGTAAATCAATAACGGGACTTTTGCTTCTGTTTCTCGGGAAAAACTCATCTGTGTTCTTTTGTGGAGGAGCAGACTGAGGAGGGGTTAGATTTTTGGATGGACCTGGCATGACATCCATTACAGTATGACAAACAGGACTAGAGCATGTCGAAGTAGGACTAGTAGAAGTTGAATTAGTCATTGTAACACGAACAGGTGACAAGGACGGATTTAGTCTTGATGATGGTGGATATAAGGAAACTGATGATGAAGGTTTATCAGCCCGCGAATTATTGACATTTTGAACGGCAACGCTATTACTGGACGGAGAATCACTTGCTAAAAAAACCATTTTTTTTTGGAATGAATGCTTTCTGGATGACGCTTACTGAGAAAATGTTGAAAACCCGAATGCATCGAAGTTGTTTGCGAAGGACTTGGCTGAAACTTTTCCCCTACTTTCTTGTCTTGTATTTTTGATCTTACCAAGCCGAATTCATCTTTAATAATGTTGATGTTTGGTGCTGATGAAGCTCTATCACGAGAATATGGTGTGTGACTTTGGGTATCGTGCCGTCTTACTGCAGGTTGTCGTGTTATTTCACCTCCAATATGTTGCACTAAATTTTTCCTTTCATTTTTATATTTTACTGCAACAAAATCACCTTCATTAGATGGACTTGGATCTGTCGTCAAGACATCCAAAATTTCTGTAGCCAAAACAGCACTTCTACCACCGTATTTGTCACAAATGAGCCTCAACTGATTTGCCATCTGAGGATCATGAGGAATCTGCTCCGTTAAATCACAATACAATGGCACTTGTCCCCAACATTTTGGATGAAAGTTAAAAAAGCATCGTTCACAACGATAACCGCCCATGAAAATCACACCGTTGCAAACGTTGCATTTTCCAAAATTAATTTTTTTGAAATCGTGGCAAATTGATGACATTAATTGTAAACCTTCGCTGTGAACCCATAATTCCTTTTTCTCCAATTTCATGACAAGGGTTGCCAAATCCACTTTCAAATCAACTCGTGGACTCCTTGGATCAGCCGATAAACAAACGTGGCACATTTTTGGATCAATGTTTCTTTTTTCGAGTGCTTTTCCTATTGCTTCTCTGGCCGTGACACCACGTTTAACTGGTAGTTTGGAATGCTGGTTGAAGGGTAAATGTACCTCGAGAAGTGTATCATTTCGGTCCATGTCAAAATCCAAATCGCAACTACATAAGAACCAGTATTTATTAGATGGACTTCTGCTGGCAATAATTGCCCTTAAAACAAAAAAATTAATAGATTTTTCAAATCTACTCATGCATAACGATAAGGTCAAACGAGGAACTTTAAAAAATTCTTATAATAAATGGACTAATTAAACGGAATTAAATTAATAAAAGTAATAGCAAAGGACATGTGCACGTACAAGTTTATTCATCGATTTTCGCGACAAGAGTACACAGTGATGAAGCATGATTTTTTCCAAAAGTTCGGACACGACATTTCATCATTTCTTCTTCAAATTAGCCACGGTTTTTTGAAGACTTTTTTTCCAGATTATAAAAATAATGTTAGTTCGCGTGAGATTAATAATTGTACCGGAAGTTTGTTTTGACTTTTCAAATTTTGAAATTGCCTAGCAATTCTTTACAATTTTTATGGTTCTTTTTTATGTTGCTTCTTTTCAGGATATAGCGTGTTCTGTTTTTTATACACACATTGTTGTTTTCCCCGGTTTTTTTACGTTGAAATTCTTTAAATCATCTCGAACGGCAAAATTTTCGAGATCGCAAAAGACCAAGATAATTTTTTTTCTTGTTTTGACGGCCCGATGCGACCAGTCCAAATTGTTTTTCTGAGCTAACCAGTCGCGTCATTTTTTGGTTTCAAAGTTTAATTCTCGTTTTGAAATTTTTTATTTATAGATTAACCATAATGGTTATCAAATACAAGAAAAATTCCATCAAAGACGACTATGTCATTGGCACGCAGGTATGTTTCACTTGATTAAAGTTTTAATTAATTTTTGTACTTTGTAGGTTCTTGGAGTAGGAATAAATGGAAAAGTTGTTGAATGTCAGCGGATTAATACGGGAGAAAAATTCGCTTTGAAAGTTTTAAGAGACGTGCCCAAAGCTCGACGTGAAGTTGAGCTGCATTATGAAGCATCTAGGCATCCACATATTGTCCGAATTTATGAAGTATATGAAAATACTTATAATGACGTTGATTGTTTGTTTGTTGTTATGGAATGTATGGAAGGCGGCGAATTATTTGCTAGAATCCAAGACAGATCCAACAGTGCATTTACTGAACGTGAAGCTGCCAATATTATGTATTCCATTTGTTCTGCCATTGCCTTTTTACATGGTATCAATATTGCTCATCGTGACATCAAGCCAGAGAATCTTTTGTACACGTATGTTTTTATTTTATATAACTTTTTAAACTTGTTTTTCTTGCAGGAACGTGACAAACACAGGTGTTTTAAAATTGACAGATTTTGGTTTTGCCAAACGGGTAGATAACGGACTTGAAAAGCCATTGGAAACGCCTTGTTACACGCCATATTATGTTGCTCCTGAAGTATTGTCATCTAAAGCCTATGACAAATCATGTGATGTATGGTCCGTTGGGATTATTGCTTACATCCTGTAAGTTTACATATTTTTTGTTGACAAAACAATTTGGTTTTTAGTTTGTGCGGATATCCACCATTTTATTCTCATCATGGTCTACCAATTTCTCCTGGGATGAAAAAGAGGATAAGAGCTGGACAATACAATTTTTCTGGACCAGAATGGGACCGAGTCAGTGAAGCAGGTTAGCTAATTATGGTCCAAATTCTTTTAATTGCTTAATTTTTAGCCAAAGATCTTATTCGAAGATGTTTGAAGACTGATCCGGCAGAAAGGGCATCAATTATTGAAATTATGGCTCATAAATGGATTACGCATTATAACAAAATACCTGAAACGCCATTGGAAACAAGTAAGGTTTTATATGAACAACGACAACAATGGCCTGATGTTGAAGATGAAATGGAGAAAGCTTTAGCATCAATGAGAGTTGATGATGTTCATATCAAATCGCTCAGAGATGCAAACAATCCGTTATTAGAAAAGCGTAAAGCAGCTGCTCAACTAAAGTAAATTGAATCCAAAGTAATACATGTATTCTGACGTGGTTATTTCTTCGAATGCAAAGCTTGAATGTTTGTTAAATCGGTCTTTCGCAAACTATTGTTATGTTTTACACCTCAAAGACAAAAGCCTTGTTAACGAAGAGTTGTTTGTGCCGATTCGTAAACAGTTTGGTCATAAAAAATTCTATATTGACAACATTCTTTTCATTTTTTACATTTTTTCCATGAGAATCAGCGGCATTGCCAACGATTCAAAATAAAAAAAATGATTATAAAAGTTGAAATGAAAGCTCATCAATTTATTGTTCTTTCTCGAACATTGTTTTGTTCGAAATGAAAAAATGTGGAAAGTTGATTGTATTTTTTATTGTGTTCGTAAATGTCATGGAGGCCTTGTCGCTCTTTCAAAGAAATATCGAAAGTGTCAATATGCCATCAAGTCCATCAAACCAACAAGCAATTCCCGGCATGTTGCAAGATCGTCCCGATGAAAAATCCAAATTGTCTAATGGTCTGCGAGGAAATCGTGAAGACTCTTTTACCAATGATGAAGGTAATATTTTAAAAGACTTGCTTGATTATCTGCTGTGGCACGAAGCTGTCCAATGTAACCGCGAGCTGTTTAGGGATGCCGTAGAAGAAGGTTAGGGTTTTGGCAAGTCAGGTATCACGGAACATTCCATTCAGAATGCATTTCAAACGACACAATCGGTGTTGTTTCTGGCAACAGCACTTTTCCCACTTCGTTAAACTTTGAAGCAATGAAATCAAAAGTTGGGAATGAAACCGCACATTCTTTTCCAGGATCGGAAACTGGGACTCCACCACCTGACAGTTCCTCGTCAACAGATTCCAATGACGGAAACGCAGAGTCTGATGTTGCAGAAGATGCGGTAAACCCAGCAATGGCTGCGGAAGAAAACGATGATGATGCAAAGCCTCCCACCCCATCATCTGATCTGCCATCCGATGCAACATCAAACGATGAAATGCCGTCCACTGAGTCTCCTGATCAGTCTGCTGATGGAAATCATTCCTCTTCTCCGGCAACAGAAACATCATCGGAAAACAACGATTCTTCTGAAAATAATGAGACGGGTTTGAAGATATTCACAAATAAAAATGATAGACAATTCCAGGAACATCAGATGACAGCTACGGCAATGCAACGACAACGTCTTTGGAAACTGATTCAGCGGATAACTCAAACGAATCAAATGCTGATGAAATTGACAGTTCTGAGCAGACAGAAGCACAAAGCGATGACAATGGCAATTCCACTTCATCAATCGATTTTGTCACAAGCAAATTGACCAATTCGACGTTGTTCAATTTCAAAGTCGACATGGATGGGTCAAATCCAAATCGTCCAAACCACACGATCAATCATTTCCATTCGCTTTTCAACGCCATCTTCTTCCGCTTTGATGTTCCCCGAGCTTTGTGAATTAATTTGTTTGGAACATGTTTCAATGGAATGATATTTAATAAAAGTGTTGAATCAAATAATCCCACAAAGACACATAAAACGTTGTAAAACCAACTAACCAAGTTTAGAAAGTCGAAAACCGTTGTTATGCACGTTGGGCTGAAAACTGGACACTCCTCACAGCTGCCATCAGGCTAAACAATGCTGCCAGTCGCGCTGCTTTGCTGCAAGACATGTGCGAGTGAGCTAGACAAGAAGGCATAAGCAAGAATTAATCATTAGGCTCTTATACGTTTTCGTGAATCGGTCGTGTTTTTTTCGGACTTGATAAAAATCAATTGTTGAATTTTTGCAGGTTTTAATCTTTACGATGGATACTCAAGATATGGATTTAGACGCCAAAAGAGAATATAATCGCCAGGGCATTCTCCAACTTATTAAGCATTGTGACTTCAACTTGGCGATTCAACTCTCTGGGGTGAATCATGATTTCCGCGACGCCATTTTCCGACCAGAATTGAGAAAGGTGTACGCCAATGAAATTCTTCTGGAAACTGATAACGTCAGCAACACTAAAATATCTTTTGCCACCGCTAATGGAACCAAAACGTTCAAAAATTTGTATTCCGATGTTGAGAAATTGGATTTGACGACTTTGGGGAAAATCTTCCATTTCAAAGAGATGTTTCCTGATTCTGCTGTGATGGAAATCAAAGGTCTTGAAATTGACGTGAATTTCTTGGTCAATTTCTTTGCTTTCTTGAATAATATCACCTATAACCTTCGGAATCCTCGAAAACGCATTCTTTGGAGAATGACTTTTACAAACTGCAATTTTTCAAAACTTTCTACAGATTTATGTGTTCGTTTTTTCGATGGATTGATTGAACTCAATTGCATGTGTTTGACATTTAATCAAGAACCACATAATTTCCCAAAATTGTGTGAAATTCTCGCAAATATCAAATTATACCTTTTTCCCATTTTCTCGTGAGCAATTTTTTTTATTTGAACAGTTTTTGATCAGAAAATTTCAGCATCAAATCAAGGATTCCTGAACAAGATTCTCTTCCATTTCATAATGTCGTGGAAGCCTTGGCCAATAATAGTGCCCGTGCCAGAACAATTGTTTTCAACATTGAAGACATTGATTTGCCCAGAGCTGTGATTGAACGTGCGGTTCTTGGATTCTGCGTTCCAAAAATGTTGCAATGGCGTCCTAACATTACTAAACCAATGCTTTACCGTTTTAAAACAGCTCATTCTCAAGCTGATTATGGGCAAATCATCGAGAAAATGTACACTTCATTGATTATGTTTCCATATCTTCCTGATTGGTACTTCATGATTGGATGTGATGGTTATGTTTTCACCAACAATCCTTCACAAATTTCACCAAATCGCGGTGCTATTAAGATTATGCATTTTCTCGCAAATTTTCCTCCTGAAGTGGTGCAACCTATAATTAATACGGTAGTTCAGCACCATCTGCAGCCAAAAATTGAAAATTGATCGACAGTGCCACACGTATCGTTTCGTAAATTTATGTGCTTTTTATTCTAATTACTCTTTTTTGTACGCTTCTTTTTTGTGAGCACTATGCTTTTATGAATTTTATAAACATGAATTGAATCTGACGTTACAAATACTCCAGAAAGACAAAAAATTAATATTAAATGAAATAGCCAAAATAAAAAAATGAAAAACTGCAAAACTTCAAAAAATTAGAGTTAATGAGGATATGAAAATTATCAAGGAGTATCAAGTCGAAAGAAACAAATCATGCGCTAAACCAGACAAATGTACAAGATTCCACGGGAATCAGAAAATATTGTCAACCATAAAATGAACCGGCATTGGTAAATTGAGGGAGATTTTTTTCAAAACAATAACAATCAATCACAGTTTTTTTACTCGGTAATATGATCAGGTTTCTTGCCTTCTTCATAACGTTTCCAAATCTTGTATAACAGATTTTCCATATCCTGACAATATTGTCTAACATCAAACAATGTTGAAGTTGTCCGTGCTTTCCATACTTTTGCCCTGATTTGATTTAAACTGAAAGAAAAATTGCAATCGTAAACATCTTGACATAAAAACTTACAAATTTCTATCGGTTCCAAGTCTGACGGCAATTCGAACATACTCTTCACGACTTTCTGCAACTAATTCGGGACAGCCTAAAGCATTCAATTGACTTGATGCAACTCTTGATGCCAAAGTTTCCAACGGCATTGTAATCATTGGTGTTCCTGTCCATAAAATATCCATGCCCGTTGTATGACCATTACAAAGTGGTGTATCTAAACACACATCAGCCAATTGTCCTCTTCTCACATGTTCTTCCTTTGCTGCGACATTCGAAAATACAATTCTTTTGATATCCAATCCACGTTCTGCACAAAATTGTAAAACATGTGGTTCACCATGGAACGGAAAACGCAACAGCCATAAAACGCTATTTGGTACTTTTTTCAGGATTTCACACCACATTTCCAATGTTGGTGGATCAATCTTATATAACTGGTTAAAGTTGCAATACACAATAGCATCTTCAGGTAAACCATATTGTTGGCGTGATGTTACCAGAATTGTTTGTGGAACTTCTTCACCCGTGGCAGCTTTGACATGAGTTTGATTCAATGTTGTCAATCCATTTTGTACTGGTACACCTTCAACATTTGCTGCAATCAACCCAGAACCAATCATTTGTTTCAACGGTTCTGTAGTAGGCACTTCAACAATGGGTAAAATAACTTCTGTTTTGATCATGGATTTTTCAGGGCCGTGAGATACTTCAGCTTCACGTACGAATGGTTTGACATCAGTTTTGGCTAATAATGGTGCTAAATTCGCTGCATTGACAACTGTAACCGTATCACGACTGATTGTTGGAACATCGCTTTTTTCTTTCAGGATTACACGTTCTGTTAAATGCTTCAACATTTGAGCATGATCACCGATGAAGAATGTATGTGGCATATAAGCTAACTTCTCACTATAAGCATAAGCAAGTTCCAATGGTGATGTAGTAGCATCGGTAATAATATAATCCATAAATGATGCACCAGATGTACCTGGATAACCTAACCACATAACTTGGATTGGTGCTGGTCGTAAGGCAAAAATTTCGTTTCTAGCTCCTTTAGTATAGCCATTCATGTTAATCAATATATGAATACCATCGTTATAAATCTTGTCTGCAGCCATACCATTACAAGGAATACCAGATAAGTCGACGAAATGTTCTGATTCATTCATCAATTTTGAACGGAAATTTGTTCCGTCATTTATGGATAATGCGTAGCAAAATACTTCAACTCGTTTTCGATTATGCATACCAGGAATTGATTGCATTAAATGACTTGTTGGATGATTACCAAAATCTGACGAAACATATCCAATTTTTAAACGTCCATCTTTTGGTAACTTCAAATTTGAAAAATCATATAAAGGTTTGTGCAATGCTTGAACTTTTTCAATGCATAATTGAGCATGTTTGGCGGCAATTGCCATTCTTTGAGCATGTGATAATGGGTATAACATTGAGTGATGTGGATGTACTGATGGTAATCTTTTCTTACTCAGCTGATCTTCAACAATGGAAACTAATTTTTTCATTCTTGCATCATAATCTGTCCAATCACAGATGATTTGTAAGCAATGCGCTAGATTACAAAATGCATCAGGAAAATCTGCTTTTAGCCGTAATGCAGTGTAATAACTTTGAATAGCATCAGGAATATTGCCGGAATCTTTATGAATACTTGCCAAGTTACTATGGGCATCGGCAAAAGCTGGGTTTATTTGAATTGCTCTGGCATAACACTGCAAGGCACCATTAATGTCACCCATTTCTTTCAAAGTGTTTCCCATATTTGAATAAGCATCAGCAAAAGTAGGTTGAATTCTTATTGCTTCTTTATAATGCATGATTGCTTCTGATAACCTTCCTTGTTGCTGTAATATTGAAGCCAAATTACTATGAGCAGCTGCAAATTCTGGGTAAGTTTCCAATGCTTTCCTATATAAATCTGTCGCTTCATCAATTAAACCTTGTTCCCTTTTGATGTTGGCAAGATTATTCTGTGAATCTGCATGATTGGGACATAGCTGTAACGCTGTCAAATATGCTGCTTCAGCTTCAGCAACAAGCCCCTTTTCTTTCAATGCATTTGCTAAATTGCAATAAGCATCCGGGAAGTTTGGTTGAAGTTCAATTGCTCTTTTATATGTTTCAATTGCCAAATCAATATTTCCTTGTTCATAATAAACGCATGCTAGATTGCCATGTACAACAGCATGATTTGGCACCAATGCCAATGCTCGCAAATATGCCGCAACTGCTCTAAAATGTAAAACAATTATATCACCAGATTTTTTATAAAAACAAACCTGTCAAATATTCTGGCTTCTTTTAAAACATTTCCCATATTAATTAATGCATCAACAAAATTTGGATCTAATGAAATAGCCCGTTCAAAATGGTGTATTGCTAACCATAGTTCGCCTTGACTGCTGAATACACATCCAATATTTGACCATGCCACAGCAAATCTTGGTTGAGTTTCTATTGCTTTTAGATAACAAACCTAAAAAAACCATTTAAATCACGTCCACAATTGTACTCTCCTAAACACAACACAACAAATGACAGCTTTTAGCAACGCAAACAAGGAAAAATGAATTAATAAAAAAGCAAACATAATGATAAAGAACCAAATCTTTACCCGTCATCCAGTTGATCCATTGGTATGTTTGTCGGCATCATGGGCAGTATTCTATACATAAACAAAGCATTATTCCAACTACTATCAAAGGTAAATATCAAACTTGAAGAAACAATAATCCAAAAACCAAAAAAAGTTGTTGAAAATCTCAAATCCAAAAAGATCTTTTGCAAATAACATTGTGGCAATCGTGCAGCAAAATAAAGCCATGAACTTTTACCAATGATATCATTTAAACAAAACGAATTCGTTACAATTTGTAAGTGATTTTTACGGCAAACAACCAAAACAAGATTTTTTGTGCAATTTTTTGTCAGCAAAAATTTTGATTAGAAACTTTTGGATTAGAAATTTTCAACAACTATTTCCTATTCCAAAGCAAATTTTATATAAAAACTTACCTTTGCTTCCTCTAGTCTTCCCATAACTTTAAATAAATTACCCAAATCACTTCTAACACAATATAAATCAGGATTATACTGCAATGCCATAATGTAAGCATGTGCAGCTTGTTCTAATTGTCCCACAGAAACATATGCCGTTGCCAAATTAACGTATCCATCAATGAAATCTGGTTTTAATTGTACAGCATGCTTGTAATGTTCTAATGCTTCTTGAAACTGTTGCCTTTCTTTATAAACATTTGCAAGATTACTGTATGCTTCAGCACATTTTGGATTAGCTTGAATTGCACGTGTTGAAAACAACATGGATCTGGAAAAAATTCAAAGATCAAAGATCAAAAATTATAGTTTGAAACCAACTTGTCCAATTCACGTCGTTGAAAATAAACAGATGACAACAAAAGCATGGCTCCAACATGATTGGCATCATTTTGCAAAATTTCTAAACATTGTTTTTCAGCTGCATCATAATCACCAATTTGATAATAACGATGAGCCGTATCTGATGGATCAATTCTTGTTGAAACAATATCTTTTGTTGGCACATGCTGAGTTGATGAACCGGCTGATACGATTGCACTTCCAATGTCGGCATTTCCAAAACCTGGTGTTGTCTGAACAACGAATTCAGGATGAATAAAAAATGAAAAAGACTAACCTGAGCATAAATTGGGACAATAAAATTCAACATAATTTTTCTTTAAAATGGAAGTGCAAAAGATGTGTAAAAAAATGAACGCTAAAAATGAAAACCGACAAATTAATCGAGATTTAAAATAAAGACACGCTCTTCTTTGATGAAACCCTAATCTTCAAAATGATCTCAAACAAATTTCCAGGTGAAAAAAATTGATCAAAAATTGGAATTTGGCAACAATGAAGAATTAAACAGAAAAATCGGGAAAATAACGGTTTAGACCGTAATTTGAAAAATTTCATTGAAAAGACGGTCGGGGATACAAGCTACAAAATTGGTCAATTTGTTCGTTCCAAATTGTTTTGCAAAACAAACCATTCTTTTTCGTTTGAAAATACAAATAAAGAACACGGACACCAGATTTGTTCAAAGATCACAACGGAACCCCTTTTTTCCAAGGATAAGCTTGGCAAAAATGGCAATGAAGCAAAGTGAGCTCAAATCCAATTAACTGAGCAATCCAAACTAATTAATAGAAATAACACTAGAACACCGTTCGAGGCCATTTAATTTGATCATGTCGTGATTCCGAGATGCATGTTGCTGAAACTGGTTGCCGAAGATAGTTTATTCCCAAGCAAGAACGCACAGGGCGTCAAGTTTCAAATAAGCGCACACACCGACTGACATAACAGCAAACCGAATAATTTGAAGGAGAAAAAAGTTGACAATTGAACTGGACAAACCAGGCGTGATACGCACAAATTGTGCACCAATAATGTTGCCATTTAAAATTGAGAAAGTATTATTCGGAAAGAGACGCTAGAGTTTGCTGCAAACCTTTTTCAGTAGCTTTGTTTTGGGAGAGCTGGCATCGTGGCAAAATAAGAGAAGACGGAAAGAATCGATTGAAGGCGTGGTTTTTCTTTTCCGATTTTTAGTGTCCGTTTGTCCTTGACGATAACGAAAAAGGAGGAGCCATTCAATTGGGATTTCCCCAAAATTTTTCTGTTCTTTCAATTTTGAGCTTTCAACTAGCTGTTTTTGAAAAATAAATTTAGTATCAAAACAAAATTTGGAAAAACTGCACGAATTTACACGTGAAAATCATTCTCTTTGAGCATTTAGGACATGGAAGAAATCGGATCTGGTGATGGTCCTAGTTTTTTGAGCGTTTCATCGAGCCACTGAAAAAAATGTTTATTAATTTGATTAGCATTAAAACAAACTTTGAGGGGATCGTGAAGATGAATTTCAATCCAACAAGGAGTTGATGTGACGTCTTGTCTTTGATATTCTGCTCCCCAACCTTTGACAAAAGACATTCGAATTGTTGTCATCTTGGATAAATCATAAATTCTATTGAATCCTTTTTGTGCATAAGAGTTCAACAACTATAAAATAATTCAAAATCCATTCAAAAATCATGACAAACCTGTCCAAAAAGTCCTGCATCAAAGATTTTCAAGGATACTCCAGTTGAAATTTTACAAACAGTTGTCGGATTAAAATTGTGAATATGATTGCAGTTTCTTGATTGTACAAAAATTGCGCTATTACTCAAACATTCAGCATAAAGTCTTCCATTATCTCGGACATATGTCAGTTTGACTCCTAAAAATGCTGTAGTTCAGTTTCCTCAAAAATCAGCAAACCTTTTCCAATATGTCGTCGCGTGTTTTCAATTGTGCTATTCCGATTAACATTTGAAAATAAACCAAGCGAAATTTTGTTTGAATTCTTTGTTGGATCCGTAAAACCATTAATTTCAACAGTATCGGAAGAAACTTTGATCGATTGCCCAACTCGTGTGTTCATTTCATAGTAATTTATCGTCGCCCAATATTCATTTGATTTAAAATTAACTTTGTCATAATTGTCTTCATTTGATATTGAACATAACGATAAATTGGGCATATATGGACTTGATCTTGATGAATCCATCTGAAAAAAAAACAAATAATCATGGTTTATCAAAAAAAAACTCACGGCTACATCAGTTCTTGATCCATAAATATCCCTTCTAGTGTCCATATTTGACGGCATTGGATTCTCAAATTGGCCAAATTGTTCAAAAACTTGTCGACTAATTAATGGAGGCTTTTCGGAATATCTTGGAACAAGAACAGGTGGTAAAACATTGGCACTGTCAACTCGATCATAATGATAAGGATTAATACAAACTTCTTTTTGTCCACTTTCAAAACAATAACGACATGATGCAATGGCTTTTAATTCATTATGGGATTGAAGATCAGGCCAACGGTAGACTCGGCAATAAATAACATGGGGTAAGGCTTTTCTATGAGCAATTTGAAGCCTTCCGTCGATTGAACGTGGAATTGTCACACATTCACTTGGTTCTTGACCTTTATTTTGCAAAACTTTGTTCAATTGTTCCAATGCATCCTTGTTGTGTTTTTGTAACCTTTTCATCAACGTTTCGATGGCCTTTTTTGACCAGCCATCGTCTTCATCACCTAAAATTTGAATTACAAACTGTTTCAACAAGCAGACCTTACCTTGTTTGAATTTTCTGCCAGCATATCCCAAAATGCTGTCAAACATGTCCTAAAATAACAAGGTTCAAATGTCAATCAGATGTAGGTTCCGCAAAATCAAAAAAAGGTGCAAACGCGCAGTCAAAAATGGAAAAAAAAGAAAAGAGCTGGCACAAAAAAATTATTGCGACAATGTGGCGCCATTTCATGTTCATTCAAGAAATTTTCTTACAAATTTCCACCCAAAAAAACAACTATAATGAATTTAAAATCAAAAAGCAAGAAAATTGAGAAATTAGCAGTGAAAAGTGGGATACAAAAGTGTCGATAAAAACGTTGAACGCTGCGTGTCGAAAAAAATTGCGCACACAACTGCACCTGACTGATAAAGTACATAATTTTTACTGCAAAAAATTGCTCGAGCTTCAAACTTTGTCCTAATTTTCATGTTTTTTATCAAATTAACAAGCTGTGAAAAAATAATTGGAATTCTTATCATGAACAAGTTTTTTTTGGTGAAAAAGTTGAGTTGGCAAAACTATTTTCCAAAAACAAAAAAATGTCAAGAATTTTTTTTATCATTTATTTTTTGAAAAAATGATCTCAATTTGAATTTTTTTTAAATTTTGCCATAAAAATATGCCGCAGAAAATTTACAATCGCTAATTTTCCGCGTTCAAATAAAATGTTGAATGTCGGCATCAAAATCAAGCCGACAGGATTGTAAAATTGGATTGATAAATCCAAAACTCACAGCATCTATGAGTTTACCCAAAACATTGTACACATTATAAGATTGCGCACCTTGACATTATCAAAAATGATTCACCAATTTTTATCAGGTCATCCAAATCCCACCAAATGTTGATCATCTTCCGGAAGGCCTTCCAGCAATTTTTGATTGTTATTTTACTCCATATTGATCTTTTTACGACTGATGACATATTCCAGTCAACGTGCAGACGTATTTTTTCAATTAAAATGTTGTTGCCTCCGCGCAAGAAAAGAATCCGTCAACCAAAATCAACCTTTTGTCTTACCTGTTTTTGTGAAATTGCGCTGCCTGTTTCCGTTTCTTTCTTCTAGAATTTTAACTCTGAAACTCTGATGATTCTATGGTTTTGTTTTGATTGAAAAAAAATCTCATATTTTTGGTGAATTATGACTTGAAAATCCATACCAGGATGAACATCGAGTGGATCAGATTTTACGCAATAATCCGGTTTGCGCGCGCATTTTTTTGCCGCTGTTTTTATTTTGTCTGCGTGTCACAAACCCAATTTTTGAATCGATTCCCCTCAAAAACTTGAAATTGATTATTTTTCACCACATTTGCATCATTTTTGATCCATTGTAGTTGCTATGGATACGTCCAACATTGAAATTATTGTGTGTGAAGTTGAGAAATTTGTTTATTGCGTGCCAAACTGGTTTTCTTTTTTTTACTCGTGCTAACGTGTTTTTACTTTTCAGATGTTCAAACAAACATTGTTTTTGATTTTTTTGTTATTGACTCCGGTCAATGGCAAATTCAAGTTATTCAAAAGTGGCAGCAGCAGCAGCTCACCAAGTGGTGGCTCAGCCGGTATGGGTCAAAGCCATGGTTTTCAATCGCATCAACCAGCTCCACCGGGATGGCATCCAAGTGTGATGCAACCAAATAGTGGCGCCAAATTTAGTCAATCAAGCCCAAATTTCCAACATGGACTTGGTACCAGAGGAGGTTTTTCAAGCCCATCACAGTGAGTGTTTATTTTTCATTGGATTTGATTAATTTTGTAAATCTATCAGTTTTAATGCAGGAAGTGGACTCGGGTCAGCTTCACGTGGGAGTGCTTTCAAATCTGCTCTGGCCGGAGCTGCTATCGGGACCATTGGTGGATTAGTTGCGTTTGAAGTTGGTAAAGCAATTATTCATTCTGCATCCACACCTTTTCAATATGGCAACCGTAACTATTTTTGGGGTCCAGAATATTATCAAGGCAAACGTGGCGAAGTTATGTGTTCAATCCCCTTGGAGCAGTTAATTTCCAGTACTGCTGCCTCTACTACAACTACCTTATCCCCTGTTACTACTGTTGACCCAAATGCTACCACAACTACACCAAGTCCTGAAACCGTCTTATCATCGGTATGTATTTTTTCTAGGTCACAAGACTTTGTTTGTTTACTTTAGTTGCAATTCCAAAATGGAACTCGACCAAAACAAGTTGTGTGGGGATGCAAACAAGGAGCTGAAGTTTGTTGTGGAACCGAATGTTGCCCAGCTCCTCCACCTCCTGCATCATCTACCGGTGGGTCAATCGGAAATAATATTGCGTTTATTGTTCTTCTGTGAGTTTTTCTTTCCTATTTGTGTGGTTTCGTGAAGTCCTATGTGTTTGTTCAATTTATTTTCATGCATTTAGTTTTTTAGTATTCTTCTCATAATCGCCCTTGTTGCGTGCTGTTGTTGTTTTGCCGTTTATAAGCTTTGTCGAACCGCTTTTGATTCCATTTTACCTTCAAATCAGCGTCGCAACAATGAAGAATATCACTATGAGGCCGATGATAAATACGGAGATTCCCAACGTAAGAATTAATGCTGGCCATGATTATCATAAACTCATAATTTCAGAATATGGTCAGAATTACCCAATGCAACCGTATCCTAATCAAACACAATACAACCCACAACCATATGCATCCAATCCTTATCCTTCGGAACCTCAACCATACCCAAATCCACCACCATCTTATCCCGCTGCTCAACCTGCTTATCCCAGTGGCCCACAACCACCATATCCCAGTCAACCTGCTTATCCCGTTGGAAACCAAGCACCATATCCCGATCAGCCACATTACGGGCCACCAAAATATTAATCTTTAGTGAATTATTTGTTTCGCTGCATTTTTTCTTGCTTTTTTGTTTTTTTTAAATTACGAAGTTTTGATCGTTACCTTGCCGAAAATGAATGTGGATTCGAGTTGCTTTTTGTGTTCTATTTGAATCGATGCCAAGCAATGAAAAAGGCGACGCCTTTGTGCTGGCTAGTGTTTATGATGCAAAAAAAGCGTATTTGTCGCTGCTTATCTGTGCAAAACACGGCTTTTATGAAATTGTTTTTCTTAGCTTTTAAAACTCTGATTAAACCGTTTAAGCGCAATTTTGTGGCAAAAAAACACATCATTTTCCACAACATGTTTCGGTATTAATTTTTTCTGCTGTTTCCCAGAATTGAGCTCCCATTACCTTGTAACTTATCCATTCTTTTTTTCTGATGATGGCGCAAGTGCCAGCCTGGCAGCCATGCATGTCGAAATAACATGCTTTTGCCATTTCAACTTTTTTGGCTTTTGGTTAATTTTCCAAACAATTTTTTCGGCGTTTCTCCCATTAGTTGCTTTTCGTTTTTTAAGGATTGTCTTGTTTTTATATCAAATTTGGTTTTGGGCAAAACTGGAAACAACAGAAAATCTTGATTTTACTTTTTGTAACCAAAAATAAATTGAAAAATTTTTCAATTATTAAAATAATTGATTTCTTGGGGGATAGGAAAACTGAACAATTTATCAATGAAATTATCTCAAACATTGATGATTAGGTTATGAGTCATTGTTTTGAAATATATATTATATATTTTCAAAAGAAAAATTACATAAATTTCATTTTGAACGGTGATTTTTAGTGTCATCTTTACCACTTGAGATTTCCTATCCGCGTGCTATGTGGCTCATCCGCGAACTTGTGCGGGAGTCATCTTGAAAGTTGTCTCATTGTTGCCGTCAATTGACGCAGCTGTCTCTATTTATTTGTAAAATTTCCGTTTCTAATTTTGAACCTCATTACCAATTTGATTTTTAATGCTTATTGACGTGTTTTTTCAGGATTGAACTCTGATTTTCATGGATTATCTCTGGATTTGGAGAAAATTATGGTTAACGTTACTAATATTTTGTGTTTATATTGAACAATGTGGAGGTAAACGCGGTGGAATATCAATTGGAAGGTACCTTACTTGAGATGATTGTTATAATCATGATTGTTTTTTATAGAAGTAGCGGTGGAAGTCGTTCAGGAATATTTGGCGGTCATCGAAGTAGCCAAGGGGGATGGAATCAAGGCCGGTCAAATATGGGACCCCCTCCGGCTTACAGTGCCAATCGTAACATGGGTGGGCGTACAAATCCTCGGGAACCTCCGCCTGCTTATGGTGCCAATCAAAACACTGGATTTGGCCAGAATGCACATTATCGGAATCAACAACAAGGTGGATTCTTTGGCGGTTCAAATTCGAATATGAGGTTTCAATTATCAATATTGACTGACATGACATCATTGTTTTAGATATAACAAAGGATCAGGTGTTGGGTCATTTGTTCGTTCAAATCAATTCAAAAATGCCATCGTTGGAGCTGCCGCTGGTTATTTGACTTATCAAGCAGGAAAAGCTATTATTCGTAGTGCCATGGGACCGATGATGTGGAATAATCGACCTTATTATTGGGGATCAAACTATTATCGCGGAAGTCCGGGACAGTCAATGTGTCGGATGCCATTGGAACCAAATGATGAAACTTTTGGAAAAGTATATTTCGAAGATAACACTCGTCCACGTGAAATTGTGTGGGGATGTGGATACAACGAATATTGTTGTGGAACAGAATGTTGCCGTTCTAATGGCTTTGGAGAATATAGAAACTATGGTTTTGGAATTGGGTACGCTACAATTATTTTAATTTATTTGATTGTTCGGTGAAAAAACCAGTGCTGCTGTGCAAGTGTTTTTTTAGAATCACCTTTAGCTGCAGATTCCCCTCATAATTTTTTTGTTTAGCTTTGTAAAAATTTGACTTTTGCTTAGCTCAAAATGCGGGATTACATTTTTCCTAATCAATTCAGTTTTTCTAACCTAAAAATCACTTTTAAATATCATAATTTTTGCTTTTAACCTAAAAATCCTCAGTTTTGCTTTTCAATTTTTGAATCATGTATATTTTAGTCGCTATTGAATCCACCAAACAATCAGGAAAAACTGTCCACTTTTTCTAGTCAATTTTTGGTTCTTTCCCGGTACACGATTTTTTTGCTACAATTATCCCAGCTTTTTTTGCACAAATTACTATCCTATTCAAGCTTATGCATATTATTTTTTTCAAATAAAAGTTTATCAAATTTGATTACTTTCAACGCTTTTTTCAGATCTCTCATAATTCTTGGACTTATCATTTGCTGCTGTATTTTCTTGGTGAAAAAAACTTGCGATCGAAATCAATACTTTCCCGGTAGAGGTGGTTACTAAGTAAATAAAACCAAGTTCAAAATAATCTTTTCAGCCATGTGACAACAATTTATCAGACTTTTTTGACTTTTGCAGATGTTATCGTTTATTTATTTGTATAAATTGCCAGAAAAAAATAAACGTGCCTAAAAATCTGTTTTTCCAAGGGTCATTCGAAAAAAGCGTAAAATGAAGCGCTTCTGATGGTCAACCACATGAAAAATTTCGGTTTTGACGCGACCAGTGTTGGCGGTCAATGCAAAGCAATTTTTTCTGCGATGACTGCCGACGCATTAGTCATCAGCCTTTTCTTCTCGTTGCCAGTTCTAAATTTGGATATTTTTCGGAGATATCAATGAATCGATACACTCCTTTTGCCAGTCTAATTCGTAAATAACCGAATCATTGATCCGGATTAGCCACGATCTGTTTTCGAATAACTTTTTTAGAATGATTTCCACTTCAGCCTATGGACATGAAGCTGGAAAACCGCTAAAATGCTTGAGTATCGCTGTGACGCTGGAGAAAGAACAATTCACGGATGAACAAGGGAATCGCGCTTACAAAGTTGGATGTCGGATTGGGGGCGGCATTGATCAAGACCCTTCTAAAGCGCCATACAAGTACCCTGATATGGTTAGGACTGTTTCTGATTTTACTGATTATAAATGCCATTGTAGGGGATTTATATAACTCAAGTTGAACCCAATTCGCCTGCTTCAAAAGCTGGTCTTCATCAACATGACAAAGTCCTTGAAGTTTGTAATAACACTCAAAACCTTAAAATTTTCATTATAATTTAGGTTAATGGCCACGATTTCACTATGTTAACGCATGACAAAGCCGTAAAATATATCAAAAAGTACCCAGTTTTGAATATGCTAATTGCTCGACGAGAAATCCCGCCGATTTGAAGTAAAACCTCTCATTTTCAATTTCTCATGACAAAGAAACTATCACTGTGCAATTATTAATTGCTTTAAATCTTTAAAAAAAGCATGAATAAAACCTATTATAAAAAAGGAAGACTAAAAATGCATTTGACAGACGAGTTTGATTAAAACATCAACTTGAAGCCCAAAAATATCAAAGACACGCGAAAATTATATATTGTGAAGTCGAAAACAACTTTTTAGAAAAGAATGGATTGAAGATAAATCAAATCGAGAAGCTTTAATCTTGATCAAATTTGTTTCAAATGAATTCAAAACTGGCTGGTCCCAGAGAGAACTTTGCCTTTTTGCGAACTGGCAACTCTTTTTGCTTCTCGAACTTTAGTTTAAATTCACTTGTTGAACTTTAAATTGTTCTTTAAGTTGTAATTTTTAGCTGGATTTTTTTGAATTACATTATCTCATTTTTGTTCCTTTCATATATGGAATCAAAATTGTTTTTGATATTTTATTTTACGATTTTCAGGTTGAATCATGGCTACTGGACATATGCTTTTTGATGACACTGGAGCTCCATTCATTGTTTTTCAAGATGAGCAAAATGAAGATCGTCAGACTGGTATTGATGCTCTAAAAGTAATTTTTTTATTTTTTGCTTGATTTGATGTATTTTTGTAGAATCACATTCTTGCTGCTCGTGCCGTTGCTTCCGTGATGAAAACATCTTTGGGCCCTCGTGGTTTGGATAAAATGCTTGTCAATCCTGATGGAGAAGTCACCATTACAAATGATGGAGCAACTATTATGAAGAGCATGGATGTTGAACATCGCATTGCAAAATTGATGGTTGAATTGTCTACTGCTCAAGACGATGAAGTTGGCGATGGTACTACCGGTGTTATTGGTATGTCTTTGTTTCTAATTTAGCTTTTGATGTGTATTTTTTAGTCTTGGCTGGTGCTTTATTGGAACAAGCTGAGATCATGTTGAACAAAGGACTTCATCCAACCAAAATCGCGGATGGTTTTGATTTGGCTTGTAAAAAGTGCCTTGAAGTATTGGAGAGTATTGCTGAACAATTTCCATTGGATAATCGTGAACAATTGGTGAAATCTGCTGTCACCTCTCTTGGTTCAAAAATGTATGTTTATTTTTTCATAATAATAAATCAGTTGTTCAATATTTCAGTGTCAATAAATGTCTTCAACAATTGGCCGAGATTGCTGTTGATGCTGTTCTCAATGTTGCAGATCTAGAGATGCGTGATGTCAATTTTGATTTTATTAAAGTTATTGGAAAAGTTGGTGGTCGTCTTGAAGAAACCAAACTTTACAAAGGTGTTTTGATTGACAAAACAATGAGTCACTCGCAAATGCCGCGAGAAATCAAAGATGCTAAAATTGCTATTTTGACTTGTCCATTCGAACCACCAAAACCAAAGAACACTGTCCGACTTGATATCACAAGTGAAGCTGATTATGAAAAGCTTCGAAATTATGAAAAAGAAACATTTGAAAGTATGATTAAACAAGTCAAAGATAGTGGTGCAAATCTTGCCATTTGTCAATGGGGATTTGACGACGAGGCTAATCATCTTCTTTATCATCACAACTTGCCTGCTGTTCGTTGGGTTGGCGGCCCCGAAATTGAGCTTATTGCAATTGCTACAAACGGTCGCATTGTTCCTCGTTTTAGCGAGTTGACTGCCGATAAACTTGGAACTGCTGGATTGGTTCGGGAAATTCAAGTTGGCACTGGACGTGATCATTTTCTCTGCATTGAACAATGTCCGAATACACGCGCTGTTACTATTTTTGTTCGTGGTTCAACACAAACAGTGAGTTTTAAAATATTTTTTTCAACAGCGTGTAGGACTAAAAAGCGCGACATGATAACTCATTTAGTTAGTTCAATGAATTCAATTTACATAATTTTTTAGAAGCAATTTTTTCATTAGTTTAAATTTTTTCACATCATTTTTATTGATATCAGGACAGCAGGTCACTTGATTAGAATTTTTTAGTGCGAGTCATTCAAAAAAATTGATGAATTTTTTGCTTTTTTAAAAATACGTCAAGAAAATGCTTGTTGAAGTCCGTTCTTTCAACCGTTGCAATACACGTGATTATGCGTGCTATGGCTTTGGTTTTGGGAAGGTGCCTGTATATTTTTTGCGCAGTTGATTGAACGTGTATTTCCGTCTTTTTTCAATTTACGTAGTTTTCTTTCTCGTTACCTTTTTTCTATTGCTGCTTCTACGTTTCTTTTTTGATGCGCTGGGTTGTCAATTTTTTTTGTGAGTTTGCTGATTTTGAAAACTTTTTCAAAAAAATGTGAATAGGAACCCGAGTTCATTTTTGAGTTTGATGCTTTACACCGAAATGTCTTTATTCTCTATGATGAATTTTGCAGAATTTGTTTTCATTGTTTGTTCAATGAGTCAGTGCAAGTTCGATTTTTGACGCAATTTTGTTATCATTGAGGAAAATAGCGATTTTTGTCCATGAGATGTTTCAATTGTTTGATTTTCAGGTTGTCGATGAAACTAAGCGTGCTCTTCATGACGCCATGTGCGTTATCAGAAACTTGGTTCGTGACGATAAGATCGTTTATGGCGGTGGCTCAGCCGAAATTGCGTGCTCTGTTGCCGTTGCCAAGGAGGCTGATAAAGTGAGTAAAAACGTTTTTATTTCGATTGAAAAGTATTATTGAATTTTTGAAAGTAGAATTTGTCAGTCACGTTTAATCATTAAGCTACTTTTCTGTGGCATATTGATTTTTTTTCCGGATGTGGCAAGGGGGTAGTTTTCTAAGTCTTTTTTTAATCCTTTACTTTATGGAATTGGAACTATTATTTTTTCACATACTTTAAAATTATAATCATGAAAATTTTAGATTACCGGCTTGGAGCAATATGCTTTCCGCGCATTTTCGGATGCTTTGGATGCGATTCCAATGGCTTTAGCTCAAAATTCCGGATTTTCTCCTATTGATACTGTCACTCAGTTGAAGTCATTGCAAGCTGAAACAAAAAATACAGCACTCGGTGTTGATGGAATGAACGTTGGAACAAATGATATGCGAGTACAAGGAGTAATTGAAACTTTGCAAGCCAAAAAACAACAATTTTCTCTTGCTACTCAGGTATTAATTTTTTTCCAAAATCATGTTGTTTACAATTGATTATTTCTAGGTTGTTCGTATGATCTTAAAAATTGATGATGTCCGTGTTCCCCACGAAGAAGAGAGCTATCATGGAATGTAAACCGTCGAAAGAGCATTCGAACGATCTCAGCTCATGCTTGCTATTTTGGTTTTCGAATTTTGACCAATTGCTTGCTCATTTTGCCTGTTGTTTCTTCATAAATTGTTAACCATTATTTTATTTTTGTTTTTAACCGTAATTGGCGGTTTTTGTTATTTTTTTTAAAGATTTTATTTTTAATCGGTTTTTTAATTATTCAGCGAGGTCCAATGAGCGTTGCTCCGAGCACGTCAACTGAATCCTCGGTGGGTGTTAATCTTGTCTTGAATAATAATACTTGATGCTTTTAGATGCTTCAACCAAGGGATGTCACCGTTGCCGATGTACTGAACCTCGAAACACCAAGAATTATGCAAGGCATTTCACCATCAACTGCTTTTTTTGCCAATGCTTTTTTATCCGGAGGTATGTAGATATTTATCATTGACTAAATGTTTTGAAGTGTCAAATATCTACAGATACATTTTTTGGTACAGACTTGAGACGATTATTGTTTTCTGGGGCGCAAATGAATTTTTTTCTTTTAATTTTCTTATTTTTGTATTTTGCACTTTTGAATATTGGATTTACTGAATAGTTTTTTTGTTTTCCATAGAATTTCGAAAACCGATCTTTGCCCAACAATATTTTTTATGTTGCTTTTGAAACTTTGAACGTTTTGAGCCATCATTTGGCATGGTGTCTTTACATGCTTTTTATTTTTCTGCCGTATCCTGTGCCGTCTGTTTGGGCGGGCATCAACGGCAACAGAAAAAAAGCAGTCATTTGGCAACTCTTGGTTGATGTGTGGCTGAATTCCTTTTCCTGCTTTTCTTATGTTCTGCTTGGTTGGTCCCTTCATTTGGTCATGTTGAGTGCCACGCAAGCCGTATAACAGAAGGAGAAAACTGGTGCATGTTCTATGTTCTTTTTTTTTCAATTTTTAAGCGTATTTGCATTATGTTTTAGACTCTAGGACGTTGCTTCATGAATGTGCCAGTTTCTTTATTTTTTGTTTCTAGTTTTTTTTGTGGTGTCAATGCCTAAAAATGTTTTTTTTGCAAAAAATCATCTTGTTTGGCGGAAAGAATAATTTAAGAGGAGGCAGTCAACTAAACATGGATGAAATTCAGTTCTGGAGCATGTAAACGACAGCTTTTCGTCTCACCCTTTCATTTAAAAAGCCTTTCCAACAATTATTTCTTTATTTTTTTTGTTTCTTCAAAAATTTGTGACACCTCAATTTTTTTTTCAACCAAAAACAAGATTGGTTTATCAAATTGTATCATTTTGTTTGCCAAAAGTTAACATTTGTTTTTTTCGATCGAAAATGATTGTTCACGTCGTTTTCGTAAATGGCAAGAACAAATTTATTCTGACAAAAATCATCATTTCTCAAAAAAATTCTTTTATTTTTTAACAAAAAAATACTTTTTGGAATTAATTGCTACATTTTTTAAACTCCCACATTATTCAAGGTTAAAACACGTAAAGTTCAATTTTCTAACTTTAATGTTTATTCAATTGGGATTATAAAAATTTTTTGAATATTTTTTTTTGTATTGGGTTTTTATTTTATTGTTGCTTTTTCTTTTGTTTTTGTCGATTTTATTATTTTCTTGGAAAAACCACAAAAAAAATTTGACCCCTTGATGATCTTCTGTCTTAGACATTTCTTTTTCGTTATTTTCATATACCTTTGCGTGTTACAATTAATTTGGTCTAACGTTTCGATACAAAAAAATTTTTTTCTTTTTGTTTTTGACACTCGTGAATGTACTCTTCAGGTTTACTTCTTGAAATGTTTATCCAGTAAAAATTGTTGATTATTTGGATTTAACAGATTTAAAAAACAGTGAAAAAATATTTTTTCTTGATTATTTTTTTATTAACATCAAATGAGTGGAAGTGTTCTGGATTGGTTTTTAAATTCATTGACGCCGACTCCAAATGAAACACGTGAGTTTTGTTCAAATGTCTTTCAAGTCTTTTCTTTGTCCTGAACAAAATGTTTGCTTATTCGTTTTTTTTCCTACTTATTTAACCATGAAGCTTTGTTAATTCTAAAATTTCATCACAATGTAAGGAAAAAAAGCCAGAGGTTAACATGCTAGCAAGAAAAACATATATATCCTTTTTTTAATGGGGAAAAAACCTCAAGTAGGCGGCAAAATGTAGAATAAAAAAAGATGTATCTGAATGAAAAATGAGATTATTTTATTGATTTTGTGTCACAAATTGTTATCAAAAAAACCTAACAAATTATGGCAGTATTTGACTGAATTTTGATGACGCAATTTGATGTTCAAAAATCAATGAATGATGATTTTTTGTCAAATTATCAAAAAACAAATTTAATCCCGAAAAAAAAAATTTTTTTTAGATGTACCATCGACAGCTGAAATTATTCAAAAATGTTTAGCTGTAAATCCATTTGAACTCAAATTTCGTGAAGCAAATAGAAGGTTAAGTCAAAGTCATGATGGATTAGATCAAAATGGTTTAGTTACAAACACACTTTTACCAACATCGGCTGGATTATCAATGTTGAAGTTATCTTCATCATTGAATCAATCACCAACTATTTTTAGCAACATTAGTCTATTGTCTGCTGATTTAGATTTCACTCGGAAGGTGAATCAAAATTAATATTAATCAAAAAATGAATTATTCAACTTTCAGTTACGTGAAAGTGGTTTGATGAATGCTGGAAAAGCGGAAGGAAACAGAACACCATGCACTGCCGATGTGTTAAACGCTGTATTAGATATGAATATGAACAACCAACAAATGGCTGCTGCTGTTGCGGCTGTAAATCATCAGCAACAACAATCTTCAAACAGTCTCTCACAGCCTACGCATAATTTAAATAATATTGCTGCCACGGTTGCAATTAACGGTATCACAAATGCAGACGCATTAAATTTTGGTTTTTCATCACCATCAAAATTAAACACGCCATCCACAATGGCCATGTCGGTACCGGCATCAACAACTGTGGACATGATAACTCCAAGCAGTTCTTTGACTACTTTGCAACCCTCTGCTTTAAATGCAACTAATTTGAATCACTTGAATGAGTACGTCACAAATTTTAATTTACTAAGTTAATTAATTGTTTTTAGCGCGGAAAAACCTAACACTTCCGTTTTGAACATTGAAACAAATTGGGAGTCTGATGTAAAACCAGATATCTCAGGTGCACCACCATTGAAAAGAATGGCAACAGAACAGAACATCAATTCCCAATCGTCTACATTCTATCATTCTGATGATTCACCTTTTTCAAATAGTTCAAGTGTATCAAATTCTCGGCGCTCAGAAGAACCCGTCAAAACTACGCGAAAATATCATTCGTTAGTCTTTTTCAAATGTTTTCTAAATTTCTATTTGTTGACTTTAGACGTTGCACTGACGGCACCAGTACACAAAAAGGCGGACGTGGTCGACGTTCAATAACAAGTGATATGCCACCGGATGAACGACGCCAAACAATTTTGGAAAGAAACAAAGCCGCTGCTGTTCGTTACCGTAAAAGGAAGAAGGAAGAACACGATGAAATGATTGGTCGTGTAAATATTTTGGAACAAGAAAAAAATGCCCTTTCGGTATGCTAAAATTGGCAAAAAAAAATTAATCATTGATTCAAAGTTACAGACGCAAAACTCAGTTCTTCGAAGAGAAAACGAAAGGCTAACAGAATTATTAAAATTACGAGAATCCCGATGCGTTTGTCATGCTGCGCAATTGGGAGGAAATAGCCAATCAATATTACCTTCCTTGCCACCAGAATTACTTGGGGACCATAATTTTGGTCTGCATAGGCAAAGAAACAACTGAGCTCACAATTATCGATCTCATTTGTTGGAGCATGATGTAAGCGGGTCCAGTTGGCACTTAGGTTTCTCAATACTTACTGAGTGTTTATCATCATTTTTGAAGTTTTTTTCTTTGCATTTTTTCAACTACTGTCAATTGTTTTATCAATTATATCATTTTTTCATTCCCTTTTTATAATACGTAATTAATTGTGCAATAATCCCTAGTCAAAAATCTGTCCCTTAAAAATTTAATAACTACTTGGTCCTTTATCACCGGTTTCTATTTTTCACCCGGTGTTGTCAACTTGTCCATTCCAGAACCTCGCTTTGGCTACAAACAAACGTCAATTTCATAACTTTTTTAAACATTAGAATATTTTTGTTTTTTTGTACGGGAAAATAATCATCAGTTTGTATTTAGCCTTTGCATAGCATAGTCATCTTATTTGTGATCAATCTTTAATACTGATGAACATAACTCGGTGTTCAATGGCAATCTTTTCTAAAAATTACAGCCCGAACATTTTTTTATTTTGACTTTGTATTTTTTTAAATTTCACAAATTTTGAATTTATCAAGAAGATTTTTCATAAAAGTTTAACTAAAAAATGATTGGACGTGATTTGATTTTTCCTGAACTGGAAGCATTGTTTACAAAGATGGTTGAGTCAGAATTGAAAAATTTTCCAAGGACGCACAAATTTGGACAATCACCACCGATGAAAGCAATCCTAGAATAGATGGGAGTGGGACATTGTACGCAGCTGTGCTTACGGAACTTATCAGTTTGACGCTTCCAAAACTTTCATTTTGGGTTATGTACGTTTACGTCAAGTTTGAATCAGTATAATTTATTGAAATAATAGAAAGAATTTGTTTATTGTTTTTTTTACACCTTTGAACTCTCGGATGAAGTCAGCGCATTTTTGCCCCCACAAAAATGTGCGACAGGCAACCTCAAACAGAGCAGGAAAATTTGATTGAACTGTTCCATTGGGTAAAAATTTTGGATTTAAGCTTGGGAAAACAATTGATTTCTTAGATTGATGAAAACGACAACAAATTAATCAGTCAAGATGAATTAAGAAGGTTCTTGACTTCTCAATATTCTCGTCGCTTGACCAATTCACAGTACAAAATTCTTACTCGAAAAGTTGCTAAAATGAAACGCAACGAATTTATGGATCTCGATGATTTTGAAATTCTTGTAAGCAATTCTAATTTTGGATTAGATGTTTAGTTTTCAGTTAACTTCTCCCTCAACTCGTGACTCATTATGGGAAAAGTTTGTTGTTGTTCTTGGAGATTTGACTACACCTGCCAGCAGAAAATTAGAAGTTAGAACTTACACAGATGCCTATACTTGTTGCCCTCCAGCATTGTTTTTAATTTTAATCAGTATTGTTCAAATCATTGTTTTTGCGTTATTTGAAGGTGATCACAACATCACAGCTTCCTTAGAATTTTATGGGCCAGTTAAAAAACAAATTTATCGTTATGTTTCCTACATTTTTGTTCATAGCGAGTAAGCCATTTTCAATTTCGAAACTTGTCATTATTTCAAAACCAAACAAAAGAAGAAAAATGTTTCAGCTTTCCGCATTTGACAGGAAATATTGTCGTGCAATTATTTTGTGCTCCTTGTGAAATCGTTGATCATTGGAGGGTCTGGATTATTTATTTGACTGGTGCAGGATTTGGTTCAGCAGCATACTATATCGTTTGCCCCAATGGACATTTGGTTGGAGCTTCAGCAGCAGTTTTTGCACTTTTATCCATCAATATGGCTGAACTAATAATGGTACGTGCTTTTATGCATTGTTATAGCTTTTTTTTACTCTATTGTTTTTTTTAAGAATTGGTCTGAAATGCCACTTCGTTATTTTCGTTTAGCTCTTTATGGCTCCTACATTTTCATCCATCTTGGCCTTGTAATATGGAATGTTTTCAAAACTGATGACCTACTGGATGCAATTGTTCCAGAAACTGCTCACATTGCTGGATTAGTTTGTGGCATCTTATTGGGCTTAATTATGGTCAAAAATTTGAAAATTGAACATCATGAAAGGGTTATCCAAACAATTTGCATAATACTTTTTTCATTTTTGATCGGTGCACTTCTTGGTTTGAACTTGTACAATTTACATGAAATTGTTTAGCTTTATGATCATAAAACAAAGAAAAACTGAGGTCAAAAATTAAGTAATTATTGCTATATATCAGTTGAAAGTAAAATTTGAGCGAAAATGATAATAATCGTTCAGTAAACCCGTAAAATTTGTGCCAAAAAATCAATGAGCAATAGTTTTTTTTGCATAAGAAGATTAGACCAAATCACCATTAAAGGCATTTGGATCTGTTGTTGTCCTGACTGCCCCGGGGGGAACAAATGTAGACAAAGCCGGTGACTCATGTCGATGATGAGGATTATTATTATTAGCCCCGTTATTATTCATTGATCCTCTACGTAATGTTGACATTCCGCTTGGGCCACCCATTATCAAATCTGGATGGCGATTTGTGTATGTGAAAATATCTGTCGCTTCAAGGGGGACATAATTGTTTCCATATGGTATTTGTTCTCCTCGTGGAGGTTCAGGATAAGGCATGGCCGCGTATGTGACACCATGAGTGTCCAATAAATTTCGATTTAAACAAGTGTAAAGTTCATCTGCGCAAAGTTTTGATTTGAAAATTTTACAAAAAAAGTTAAAACTCACGGTTATAATCATAATCAACAACACATGCTGGGTCATATCTTTGCATGCAACCATTTGGACTAACTTCCTGCAAAAAAAAACTTTCATTTCATTGTTCCAATCAAAACAACACTTACGATCATGGTTCTTATTGATTGATCATCTTCACTTGCCCGATCATTCAACAATTCTGATCTATTGGTATTTGACGATTCTGGACGTCTTCTCATTGCTGGTGTTCCACTCACAGCACCATAAGTTTGTACTGGTCTTACAGTTCCGTCTCCTGAAGTCATCAAAGTTGTTCTCGCATATTCAGTTTTCTTCAGTAATTCTTTTCTTCTGTTTCGAACTTTCATGAATGAACAAAGACAAAAGTTGCAGCAGAATAAAAGTACCAAACATGCGCCAATAACCACGAAAAATGTTGAATAATCACTGACGAAAGTGCCTGGTCTAACTTCAATTCCATTATCACTCAAAGTTCTGATTTCAATTGCTGGAAGTGAAAATTCTGATGCTCTATGATGTTCATTAACAGCTCTTATTTGCACATGATAAATCTTTTGTGGTTCCAAATCACTGATAACAGCTTGTGGTTTGGAATAATTCAATGATCGCATTTCTGTTGTCCCTGTTGCACGTAATCGAAGTTCAAAAACTTGATCAGCTCCACCATCAAATCCAGGCATCCATCCGATGGTCACAGTTGTATTTGTTACTTTTAAAACTTCCAATTGTGTTGGAACATCTGGTGCAGAAGGTGTACTGACGGTGATGTAAATGGCGTCATGTCCTAATTGATTTGACGCACGACATCGTATCCTTCTTGAATAATCCATTTCATTCAAATCCATTATCCAAAGTGTACTTTCAAAGTTTGTATAATCTAGCTGCATTTCATGTACAAGATATTTTGTGCTATTATATTGAATAACATTGTTTTCACCTTCAATTGACCATTGAAAACTTGCATCGGGTACACCAGTTGCTTGACATGTTACTTTTGCACGTCCTCCAATAGGACCAGCAGCACGATTAAATCCTGGATTACGTAATATTTTTGGAGCTCTTTTGACAAGTAAATACGCTGTACTGTAATTAGCTGAGCCAACACCATTTTCGGCAACACAAACATAAGGACCACTTGTTTCATGTGAAGCATTAATGCGTAAAACTGCTCTCTTTTGTTCTTTTATCACACTTTTCAACATTTGATCACCTCTCATCCATTTGACCATTCCTTGTACTTGTGGTACACCATCAGCTTCACATTCCAATACTACATCTTCGCCCACATTTGCAATGACTGGAGAAGTAATATGGATTATCCTGGCTGGATAACGTACAGTAATTCTGAAAAAAAACGTAAAGTATTACGACAATTAAACAAATGGAAATCTTACTTGATTGACACGTTAACCGTCCCAAGCATATTACTGGCTAAAACGGTGTAAATTCCAGAATCAGCTGAATTGATTGAACGTCCACCAATAACAGAACCCCTAGCATAAATTGAACCAATTGTTCCATCAAACATTACTCCATTTTTTCTCCATTTCCATACGGAAATTTGAGGATTAGCGATAATACTCAAATTTTTTTGGAATGATGAGCCTTCTTCAATATCAACGGAAATTGGTCCTTCCGTTTCCATTCTTGGAGGATCTAAAAATATCACCAATAAACAATAAAAACAAACAATCTTACAAAAAATTGAAAGCTTATGATCTGCGGCAATGACGTCATTCCACAATGGATGAGATGCAATGCATTGAACTGACGTTCCATCCAAATCTTCTTCTGCGATAAAAGCAATAATTTGTTGAGTTTGCCATCCATTATAATCTTGTGAATGTTCAGTTCTATTCGACAGCAATGTGTAAATCCGACCATTTTTCTTTGATCCACCTTCAAATTCCCAATTGATTTCAGCGGGAGGATTAGATGATGGAACTGTACAGCTCAGCCTTGCTTGTTGACCAGCTGTCATTTGTCTGTCATTATCAAGTGGTCTAAGATTAAGACGGCGAGGTGGAACTAAAAAAGGAAATAATATTACATGAGTGAAAAAAATGAATTCATATATGAAAACTTACAGAGAACATTGATAGATTTTGTTGCTGTCAGAGGTTTGTCAATGGCTCCATTTTCTGCTTCACATTTGAATGGCATGTTATTCATTGATCTATCCAATTGGATAGTAACTGAACTTGATGATAATCCATCTGTTAAAGCAGCTTGAGCTCCACGTAACTAAAAATGAAAGATAAAAACTAAAAAATGAAAAAATTCAATTTCCACAACAATCACACAAACAAAAAACTCCACAACCATCAATTATACCTGTTTCCACTTTAATTTGTTTTTATGATTGTGTTTAGAATGCTTCTTCAAAGATTAATAAGATTAGTAATGCACTCAAAAAGCAAATAAAAACAATGTTTCAACTCACCTTCTCGCTTCCTCGGAACCAAAAAAGTTCAGCGGGAGGATTTCCACCACTCGCTTCACACGTCAAGTTCAATAATTGTCCTTCCAACATTGGTCCATTTTCTGTTCCATATATGAATGGTTGATCTGGAGGAATCAAAACTCGGATGGTATGTCTTTGACTTGTTGCACCTTCTTCATTGGCGGCATTGCAAACAACGACAACTTCTTTTTGTCCACTAAGAATCAGATTCGAATCAATTGTTATGTTTGATTCTGTTGCAATCCCAGATGTCATTCTTTTATCAGATTGTGGTTGTGGTTTGATTGGGGCATCATTGATTGTCCAAGTGATTGCTGACGGTGGATTAGATGGACTTGAAATACAGCTAAGTTTCATTTGTTCACCCCTTCGAATTGTTGAATTACCATATAAGAACACATTTGCCGGAGGAACTAAACTTGATTTTATTTTATTTGTTTTTAATTTAAGCTCACATTTCACACTGAGTGTTATGCTTTTTCGAAGTGCAGGAACATTAGGACGATTACTTGAACGGCATTCATAAACTGCTCCGTTATCGCTTCCTTCAACGATAAATGAATATTCGTTTCGGGTAATCTAAAATGTCATTTCCTTTTTCAATTTATAAAAAGTCAAAATGAAGCCCTAAAGCAAATTTACTCATCAATTGATTCTCAGCATGCCCGAATATTTTCTTTGGCAATTTGTTTAGCGCGCACACTCAAAATCTTTTATTGACCATTGGCTAATCAAATTTTATTTTTGCTGCGACAAAATTCTCGTCAAATTTTTTTTAAAGTTGTCAAAAAACAAACCTGACTTGAAAAATCATAAGAATATAACGTGCCAATTGGTCTGTCATTCAAAAACCATGACAGATTTGGTGGAGGATTTCCACCTTTGACGGAACAAATAAGTGTAACATTTTGTCCTGCTTTGATATTTGAAATTCCACCAACGACATCTATTTTTGGTCTTTCTGATGAATCTATAAAAAAAGGGATTTATTAGTTGATTTGTACAAAAAAAATTAACTTACAAAGCACATGCAAAGTGACAGATGTTCGCAGTCGGGTGCCAGTTTCTTCATGCAAAGCTTCACAAGTTAACATCTTATTATGTTCAGATTTGCTATAAATCAAACCATCATCAAAAAAATTGTAAAATCATTACTCACGTTGGTCTCAATGTCATGGTTGTAAATGCAACAACTGTTTTGTTTGGATTATATTCTTCCCAATTCATCACTTGGCTTGTTACAAGTTTTCCATTAAGAAACCATGACAATTTTGGTGGTGGCTTTGCATTTGGACTTATACATGAAATATTCAATGTATCGTCTTCTTGTAGTTCCAATGCAGTTCCTTCTTGATAATTTTGAAAATACACGGAATCTGGAGGAACAATGACGTTGACATAAGCACTGGCTCGAATGGGTCCTAGTTCTCGTCTGACCATTTGGCATTCAAACGGACCATCATCTTCCAATTCTAATTTTTCAATCTTCAAGTGTAATTCTTCTGGATTTTCTCGGATATAACTGTATCGTCCACCATAACCAGGCAATGTACCCGAATGTTTAAATCCAAGTAATGCGCCTGTATTGGCTCTCCATTGACTGTGAAGATCATGTTCAGTTCCTGTTGGATAACCAGTACATCGGAGGATAACATCAGATCCAATCACTTTTGAAACATTTTGTGGTAATTCTCTGAATCCTTGTTTGGCATTGATAAGCGTTATCAACGCCAATAAAAATATTAATATCTTCCTCATTTTTGGATTTTCCCAAAATTCATTTCTGAAAAACCAAAAGGGGTAAAAATGGTTTAAAATGACGCGCAATAAAAATTGTAAAATAATATGGTATTGAAAAAAAAAGTAATGAACAGATTGAACATCATCGAGAGGTCGTAATTTTGCCAATCAAAAAGAGAACGCAATTTTGCAAAAACAGGTGTATGCATTTGTTCCAAGCTTAAACCCACGGATCACATTACATCTTGTACAAAGCTTTTAATGAAATAAAAAAAAACATTATTTGTTTTTTAAAAAAATAATGACTAATAAAAAGGAAAATGTTTGTAAACTATCAAAATTCTTCCGAACAATAAAATTGAAAAGTAAAAAAATCGGAAACAAAAACCCAAAAAAGGAAAAAAAACTTGTCGCAACTTGTCATCGGAACGGCATCTTGAAAAAAGACCATTCAAGATCCATCTGGAACGTTTGACGGATGTTCAACAAGCTTGAAAAGTCACAATAGGATAGTGTGAAAAACTGAAACGGAAGCCCGACAAAAAATGGCACTCACTGGAAATGCTGTAAATCATGCCGACTGTGAAAACTCGGGGGACAAAAAGCAAAAAAGCGGCAAGTGAAAAAAACTTGATGAAAAATATTCCAAAAAAATTGAAAAATAAAGCTGCGCAAAAGAATTCCCAAATGACCAATGGAAAACATGAACAAAAATTTGGTTTTTATTTTAGCGCGATTTTTTCAATCACAGTAACAAAAAGCAGCTCATGTTGCACTTTTTTCAAGGGCTCTTTCGCATATCACTTTTAGAAAACATAAAGATTAGATACTTAATGTTTCGGCGAAATATCCTCAACCGCAAATTGAAACGGACTCTCAGGAAACGGAAAGAACAAGGCGGCTGTCTGATTTTGTTTTGTGGCTAACAAACTTGAAATGAATGAAAATGAGTTAGGACAACAGGAAGCTTTTGCCGTGCTTATTAGTTTGACCCGAACACTATTCAAATGAGAATAACAACTGACCGACCTCCACAGTCAGCAATCAGCACCACAGATCAGTGTGGCACGACAGTTGCACCCTCACCGTCAGTCAGGATGCAAAAAGACAAAGACTTTCAATTTGACACAATAAATACTAAGCAACTTGACTGCCCTCAAAAATTGTTACCTTGCTGAGGCCAACCAGTGAACAAGTCAAAAAATAACATAAATCTTTCTGCGGATCTGTTTATAAATATTTGCCGCCAATTTCAAGCAAAAAACCCATTATTTTATGAACTTTGGGTTATTTAGACAAAAAAAAGGAAGCGCTAGGCTTAGTCTTGTAATCAAGGAGATTTGCAAAGCTCAGTGCACTCGAGTGCCCAAATCAGGTCTCTGGATTTGGTCCAAGCAAATAGATTTCTCGGCGCTGCTTACTGACAGCGCCTGCTGGGAAACATGCACTTACTCATCATCAAACCATCATCAGCCTGACAATAAGAGTAATAATCAAAATTCGATAGTCGAGGCTCAAGCGCTAGCTGAGGTTTGCTTCCAAAATGCGCAGACAAAGCTGTCATTTCCGGCTCAACAACATGGCCATTTAAAAATAGACGTGTTTTCATAAAAATACACTAGGCTAGTTGATACAAAATTAAGATAAATGATGATGGCAAAATGACCAACATATAAAATGCCATTTTTAAGATTCAAGAGACATTGGTCAGCCATGTTTTTCGGGCGTGTAATCCGGCGTGAAGCTTTGGCCGTTCACAGAATTGACACACTTGTCGTATTCCTCAAGAAAGCAAAAAAGGATGAAGAAGACGGCCATATATGTAATTGGCAAAAGTTTTATTTTGCAGCTTAAAATCAAAAAAAAACTAGGCCGTACTTTTGTTTTTATAAGTTTTTTAAGATTAACTGCAATATTTTTTTACACTTGAAAAAATAGAAAAGCGTTCCGCCCAGATGGATAAAAGTAATAAATAAGTGGCATAAAAGACAAATTTATAAAATTTTATAATGATGAAAAAGTGAGAGTTCATTGTAAAGAAAAGCCATTCATTTTTAACTTGAAATTGAAATAAAAACGGTTTCGCGCACGGATTGAAGACTTTCAAAGGCGGCTAAATTGGCGGCTTGAGTCCAAGGACAATCGGCCATCGACAACAACCAATCTCCTGAACCAGGTTAGCTCAGCTTCCTCTCACCAAATATTTGCACTAAGGCCAAAAAAAGGGTACCAGCCGGCTTGACCTCGTGTAGATTACGACGGATTAACGGTGCCGAGGTAGCCACTGTAACTAGAAAGTGGTTAACTGTAATCGCTGACCGCAAAAAAAGAGCTGCCGATCGCTAATGCAAGTAAAAACCGAGAAAAGGCTTCCAAAATTGAAAGTTTGGTAAACAAGAAATTTTTCAACTCGTGGTCGAATTTATATTCAAAGCAATTTTATAAAGTTGGATTGGGGTTTAGAAGAACACGTTTACTCAAGTGCCGGAAATAGCTGCGCGGCGATTTATGCAAATTCGCTCCTCTTGACCAGATGGACGCCGAAAGCTCATTTTCAGCTTACACAACTGCTGCTATGATTGCCATAATAGCGCAATTGACATGGACACTCGAATGTTGTGACCACTTGAAATGCATCACTTTTGCGTAGAAACATGCATAATGCTTGATTCAAGCTGCGTTCGCCACGATTGGGCCACATTTTTTCCACGAGTACAAAAATGTCTGACAATCAAAACAAAACCAATTGTTCCATTGGACATTTTGGAAAAAATATTTCCCGGCAAAAGAGGCGTCTTTACCCATAAAAAATCAACAATTTTGGTTGAAAAGAGACTTGAAAAAAAAGGCCAAGCCAAATCTTAAATGCTAGCAAAAAGTTGAATTTTCGTTCTGCAAATGGTCATCCTCAGGGAAAAAAGGGAGTTTCTTGTTCTTTGTCAAATGATGAAGCAAGTCGTTTCACCAAACAAGTCTGCATTCAAAAGAATTGTGCCGACGACCCCTATAAGCAACAAGATCAACAAATTTTACTTGTCAAAGTTTGCAGTTGAGCTGCGCATCTTTCCAAGTGTGAAAAGTCGCGCCTGTTCACATTTGACCAATCAGCAGATGGCTTTTGCTTCGATCTGTCGGAATTCAAGGTGCCAAGATTAATGAATAATGTCCATTCATTTTTTTTCTGAATGCTTTCAATTATTTTTTTTTTTGGGAAAACACTTTTGTTGTAAAAAATTGGAGAAGCTTTGTTTACATTCTCGGACAAAAAACATTTTCTTTGATAATTTTTATAAAAATACTGATAATACTTGAAACAATGAAACAAGAAAAATGATTGTTGAAACCGTAGAAAATGCAAAACACGTTCAATTTGAAAGGTCAATTTTGTCAACCCAATCTTGATCATCGAAGTTTCGGGAAAACACTTTTGAGGAAGAAATTAAACCTGTTGATAAGAATGAACATTGGACTGAACTCTCTTCTGGATCCAGATAAAAAATGCTACGAAGGCAGTTTTTTTGTTCTTTCTTCAAAAAGCAACAATGGCCGGTACATTAGACAATCAGTCGTCCATTTCAAGGATAGCGTGTTTGGTTTTTTTTACCTGCCCTTTAATTGGTAGAAAAAAGATTCTAAAAAAAATAACAAACCATTTGTAGAAAACGTTGGGCCCCCAAGACTTGCCGGTTGTTTTTGAAGGTGAAGTTGGCATTTTCAAATAAAAAAATGGTGAGTTTTTTTTGGAAATTCAAAAATTGTCGGCTCCAAAACAAAAACATTGACTTTTTGCTTGGGTTTTTCTTGGATTAATGCTTGGGGTTTTGCATTTTTTTGGGCCAAAATCACCACAAAATTGCAACAATAAAAATTAATGCCATAAAGCTTATCAATTTTTGCGCCTACACTTTGCTGGTCTAACAAAAATAAGGATAAAAACAAAGAGCAGTCATAGACAATCGCTAATAAGGTCATTATTTCAGTGTTCTTTGACTCAATTACCGACTGAAGTCCTTGTGAAAATCCTTGGCTACATTCCAGGTGAAGAATTGCACAAATGCAAGCAAACTTCTAAAAAACTCAACAGTGTTGTTCGAAGTCATCCATTTTTGATGCAAAAAGTTCGATGCCGAATGCAGGCACATTGCGGCGAAACTTTGGTCTTGTCTGTCGCAAAATCTGGCAATCACGAATTCACGTTTTTGTCGGAAGATAATTTGACGGAAATTTGTCGGATGCAAATTTCTGAGTTGACGGTTATTGGCAATGAAAATTTTTCTACAAATGATGCTGCTGTGGAAGATCTTTTGAAAGTTTTGAAAACTACCAAACAAAATTCTGTTAGAATTCTCAACGTTAAAAATCTTCAAATTCAAAACTCTGTGCTGGCACAAATGTTTTTGAATTATTTTTCAACAAATCTTGTTCAGGTAATCAAAAATAATTTGACAAGGAAAATGCTTGTTCCCATTTAAGGAAATCAATTTGCGGTGTCCGATAAGCAAGCAGCTGACACCAGAACACGTCAAAGCCATGGATTCGTTATGTCAATTTAGAATTGCTGACCATGAAACAGAGTTTCCGCAAAACACAGCTGATGCAATTGTTTCAAAATTCATCTGGGATATGCGGCACAAACCGCGGATCAACATTCCATTTGTTGCCGAAGTCAATTGTTTGGCGCCGGCGACAATTGTGAAGCTCATCGAGGAATGGATTTTCCTGCCAGAAACTCCATTTTTCCAGTTAAAGTTCACCAACTGTGATAACCAGTGGTTATCCCAATTCTTGGATTTATGTGACCAATCACATCTCCGACACGTGTTCTACGAGTTTGCATCAAAGGCTAACCCTTACGCTCACATCAAGATGAAAATCCATGAAGAATCAAATACTTGCACAATTTTCCCCATCACAGATGTGCCCGCGCGAAGTCCCGTCAACCAATACGTTTGTTACGCCCGTTATTTCCGTGATTTTTGAAGATTCATCAAGATCAGTTGTTTTTACGAGGTATAGGCTAGAAAAAATTGAATACAATAATTTGTCCTAGCAGTTGTTGTTGTTATTGTTGTTGATTTGGAAAAAATAAACCTGTTGAGAAAATTTTTTGGATAAAAAATTTGGAATCGAATTGCAATTGTTTTCAAGTCAAGCTAAAACTGAGGAAAAAAACACGAAAAAAAACTGAAAAAAACGGAAACAAAAAAAAGAGGGAGGGGAGGGAGTGGGGAAAAAAAATGTCTCCTGTATGGACAACTTTTTTTTTCTCACAACTACGGTCCTGAATGGAACGTTCTTCATGAATTTTAATGAAGGTGCCCTTACAAAATGATTTGCTTACCTGATTCAACGATCATTTTTTGCCAGTCTTGATTTTCCCAGCATTGACAAAAAAAGGTTCCTTTTGCGCAGTCTCGAATTCTTCTGACAGTCGGCAAATTATGAAAGAAGCTTGCTCTTTTTTTGCGGTTATTCTTGACCGGAGGTGCGGGAATTCTAGCTTGATTTTTCTTGGGTTCTTGATTACCTTTTGATGAAAAAAGTTTAAATATGAATTCTCTGCCTTCTTTCTCAGTTACTAAACTGTCTCTTGATTCAAAATCAGAAGTTGATGTTTGCCAATTCTTGGATGGCCTTTTTTTGAGCTGATTTTCTAGGAGTTTTTTTTATGCAAAACAGTCCGGTCAGTCGCCGGTTTTTTTGTTGATTTTTTTTGCCTCTTTTGCCAGCGGTGCTGCTTTTTGATCAGACAAAACGAATTTTAATCAGGTCAATTTCTCTGATTTTGACTTCTTGAAATATGCTCAAGAATCAGAAGGGTTGGGCCAGTTTTTGAGTGAATTTTTCCCATGCTTATATAAGGACCGTTTTTGGCCAGTTTTTTCATTCTTCAAGAAAGGTTGGATCCGCTCTTTTATTTCTTGCAGTCGTGATTCCAGAAAAGTGACCATTTTTTAAGATTGTCGGCCATCAAAGTCCCAGTTTTTTTTCTAATCTATCCCGCCCTAATAATCGAAAACTTTTTGTGTCGGAACTGACTTCTATTTTTTGTTGAACAAGATTCACGGATTTTATTTATTACAATTTTCAATTTTTTAAATGAAATTTTTTAGGATACTATCGATCAATCAACGATTCAAGAAAAAATGAAAAAAGCAAGTCAAGTAGGTTGCAATTTTTAATGAAAAAACTAGTGTTGATTTGTAAAGCGAGGGAGGGGGGAAGGAGGAAAGGTGTGAATGCTTCAATTACGCTGCCCTTTCAAAAACAGCAACCTCTGGGGAAAGGGGGGGGGACGAAATACTGCCATATGTTTAGTTTGGGTACCAATTTAATTTTTTTGATCGGAAAGGGTTTCCATGGCGAAGAAACAAATTTTTTTTGACAAATTTTGTAGTTTGCAACAGTTGTTTAGAATTTGAGCTTTCAGAAAAAGCAACAAGTTCGTGAATCTGGACTTCTTGGACAACATGGCAAGGGTGATGATGCGAAAAAAATTCTCCAGAGAGAGAAACTGGGTATTGTTGTAGAAATTGGCCAATTGCGGAAAGAATTGGCTCAACTGAAAGACGCAAGAAATGCCCGATTGGCAGAAAAAACTCCTGAAATGGAAGAATCCCGAAAGGAAGTCGATGAATTGCAAAAGGAAATGGACGTTCTCCGCAAAGAATTTGATTTGTGTAAATCACAAAACGTTGCTTTTGAACAACGTTTGACAAAAGCTCGACATGATCTGGATAAACAAATCAGAAAAAGTCAGAAGGAACTTGACATGGCGCTCTTCAATTTGAATAAATATTATTCGGATTATGTCATCCAAAATCTTTCCCAACGTGCTGATTATTTGACGGCAAGTCCTGAAAGAGTGCGGTTATTTGTTACGCAGTTCATCAACAGTAACCAACCGATTCAAAGAGATTGCATTCAACGCAACCCGATTGATTTAGTATGGATGAACACTTTGTTTCTACAAAAACTGCAAACAGTAGGCGGAATAAAAAGGAGAATAATCGACAACAGGAAAGAAGCCAGCTTGCCAAAACCAGATGTTTCTGCTGGACCAGAAGTTGATCAGCCTGTTCAAAAACGTCCACGATTCCAGTGAAAACTTGTTGCAAATTATTTTGGGCTGAATTCAGGGGTTATGTTGTTTGGTGAACAAATTATCAATATTGTGGCTTTAATTTGTGAATCCAAAATATTCGTGTTGTATTGATAAATTATCTTTTCAATCAAAACAAGGATCCAAATAAATTAAGACATAAAATGCTCTGACAAAAAAAATTTATGGTAAAAAATCGAATCATTCTTTCTAAAACAATCAAGTTTTTTGGCAGTCTCGATTTTTTGGACAAAAAAATATTCTGAAAAAAAGGGATTTTTGTTTTTTTTCCATGATGGAAAATCTTGCAACTGATCAACTTTTTCCACCAATTTTTTCTCAAAATTTTTAGGTTTTGCTTTTAGTTTGACATTTTCAATCGTTTTTCATTTTGAATTTGCATGAAAATTTCTTGAATGCATGTGTTTTTTGATCATGATTTCATCACTTCAATCGTTTTTCGCTGTTTGGCGTTCAAGAGCTAGCTGTTTTTAGTCCCGCCTCTTTTAACCGTCCAATCAAAGACAACATGTTGGGCAAAAAGACAGAAAATTCTTGACAAGAATAGCTCTTTTTTGGAGATTATTCCGATTTTGACAAAAGTCCTGTGGAATTCTGACGTAAAGTTTGCCATTTTTGTCGAGCTCACAAAAATCTGATTTGAATCAGTTTTTTTTGCTAGACATGTCATTTTATTCCTGCTGGTTTTTTTGAAGATGGCGAGATTTGATGTTTTCGACTTTTGTTCTCAACGTGAATCATCGAAAACGGTCGTGTTTTCAACCAATCATCTTGATCCGACTTTTTCTGTTGGTCTTTTTTCATGGCCGAGACGCTTTTTTTCAGTCTCACTGTTTTTTTTGTTGAAATAACGGTGAACAATTTTTTTTCAAAAAGTTTTGTTTCCACAGCTCATTTTTTCTCTTTTTTCTGTTGATCAGATTCAGCGACACTTTTATCAATCTTGAGTTTCTCAGATGGTCCAATGTTTTGAATGTTCTGATTTTTTTCTGATCAGGAAACGGTCAACAACCCTGTTTTTTTGCCGGTCGTTTTGGCCCAACATTTTTTTTGTTCATTGTTCTTGATTCCACCCCGGGTTTTTTTCCTGGCAGTCTCAAATTTTTTGGACAATGGACGTCGTGAATGAAAGTTGCTTGTTTTCCTGAGTATGATACCAAAAAAAGCTGATGAGAACCTTTTTTGAATTGGTGTTGATTTTTTTTTGCCAATTTTTGTTTTTGATTTGAATGTTAGACCGTTCATTCGTTCAAAATTCTGAAAAAGTCTCAGATTTTCAATTTGAAAATTTCTTTGTTGTTTTTTTTTGAAGGGGAGGGGGAGGGGAATAGGGAGGAAAATGGAGATGATGACTGTAATTTGGAAAATCAATAATTTTTGTAAGATCACGTGGCTTTTGCCTGTTTCAAATTTTCTAGACATGTTTTGGAAAAAAATAGGATGCGCTTACTCATTCCATTTTTTTGATTATGAAATGAAGAGCGACCAAAAACAATTTTTTTCGGCAATCGTTTTGCTGGGTTTTTTTTACTCTGAATCATGAAAATGATTTTTTTTTAAATCTTGATGTGCGTTCGGGAATTTCATGATCTGACAACCAATCCACTTTTGGTTTTGTCTCGTTATCCGTCAAATCACTTTATCACACTTTCAGTTTCCTTGATCATCCTTCATTTACATCTTTAGTCCTCCATGGCTCAATCATCGAAAATTCCAGAGTTGCAACTTGATGTAAGTTGAAATTCCAAAAAACCCACTAATACAGTAGTTAAGTCGAGCAAAAATAATATGGTTGTGGGCAAAGTCCAGTTTTTGTAATAATTGACTTGGAGCTCCATGAGCCAGTCAAATACTTTTGTTTAAATTTTGGCAACGCCTGATGGAGTCAAAAGTTTGGTTTCAAGAGCTTTAAAAATGAACTCCGGCTTCTGTTTTTTTTAAATCGCTTTTAACTTGCGCCAAAGTGGAGCCGATGTCGGAGATTCAGAAGAACAGTTACAAGGCGCGAAACTATATCTTTTGCCGCAAAAAGTGAGCCTTTTTTTGTCGGGAGCAAAAACAAAAGTTGCCCACATTTTTGTCTAATACGGATAGTAAAATTGCACGTGGATTGCAATTTTGTTTATTTATAAAACCTTTTCAAGGATTCGACATCACCGACTTTCGAACAACGAATTGAACGAGTTAAATCTCAAGTCCTAAAATCGTTCCAGCAAGTTGCTAATTTTGAGGAGACAATCAAAAAATTGCGTTCCCAAAATGGCAATTTACAAAACTTAAACACTGCATTGAAAGCGGAGTTCGAAAAATTAAAAGAAAGCAACAAAAATGAAGGAAGTGCTGGAACGGAAGAAGAGTTGATGACTGAAACATCCACGAAATCCAAAGATCAACAAAATAAAACCATCGTCGACGAAGTTCTTGAGGGTTGTGAACGTTGCCAAAGAAGACATATTGAAAGTTTGGGTTCCATCGAAGAAAAGAATGAAGAAATGAAAAAATTGATGGAAAAAAAACGGAAATTCGATGAGCTCGTGTATCTTAATTTCAAAAGTTATTATACTTACTACATCAAGGATGTGATTCATCAAGATGCCAATTTGAAGGATTTGACGTTGAAGCAATTGAGAGAAAAAGTAACTGTATTATCCAAAGAAATGAAACCATTCCAAAAACCAAATGATTCTTTCAGTCAAACGACTTTGGATTCAGCCAATAAATGGTATTATCGGCACTTGAACTCAGAGAAAAACTCCGCAGACACAATGTCGATGCATATTCCATTGGCAATGGTAAAATTCAGAAATCAGATTTTTCTGATTAATTCAATACATTTTCAGGAGCTTTCGGTCAACTCCAGAAAAAGAAAAGCAACGGAAGAAGAAAGTTGTCCAACGCAGCCAAAAAAATGAACAGCAGACAATAAATTTGGTTTCACGTTCGCGAAGTGTTACGCATGGTTATGAAAATGA
>CABFKL010013036.1:9905-19945 GCA_901765185.1 Panagrolaimus sp. JU765 | reverse complement strand
AAATACTTGTGGAGTTCCATGGCGAAAGGACAGGCAGCAAGTGGTGGAGTTTTCATGAGAGATGCCACAAATGTTGAAAATGGCTGGGATTGATCGAAACATTTGGTGAAGTTTGTGAATTCTTCATCGTGGTGTCCATCACACATGGTTGTGATGTAATCAGAAGCATGGATTCTGGCAGTTGCGAGTTCTGGATGATGTGAAGCACATCGATCGGAACATTTGGAGAAGATGTCGGAATGGGTGACCCTGAAAAAACAATCGATTCATTAGGGTCTTCAACAAGAAAAAAAACTTACTTTTTGCACCAATGTGTGAAATCTCTTCCTGGAACGACAGGAACGACTGTTTCGACAACATTAGCCGCCTGTTTCACGACTGGGTTGTTGGGAAGCATCTTTTGGATTTCTGGCACATCAAATGATGGCATTGCATTGAGTGGAGAATAACTTGGAAAACGTTTTGATCGTTCATGTCCAGCATCTAAAACACATTGTCCAACACAGTCATAAAACTTCTCTTCATCAGGAGGTGGTGGTGGTTTGTTTTCTTCCAAACATTGATCCAAGGTTTTGAATTCACCAAGTTGTTCATGATTCTCCATCAAAAATTTTTCGATGTAACGAACGATGCCAAATGAGCTGCAGTTTGCATACAATTCATCATAAAATTTGTACATGTCCAAAGCAAGTGAGCAGGCATCTCTGTAGTTTGGAGCAATAAAACCGTAGACGGAAACTTTTGGGAAAATTTGGCATAATTTTTCAGTTGGATCACGAGCATTGCAGAAATCCAAATAAAATTGAGCGTAATCCATGTCGTACTTGGCTCTTTCGGCATCGGTTGTTGTCAAGGATTCGGCACAACGATGATAATGATTTGCACGTGGAGTAAATTGTTCACTAAAAAATGGGACTGTTAACAATCAAAAAAAAATTATTCAAAACTTACATGCAGAGCGTTTGGACGGTATTCTTGAAAGCATTTTCTTTCGTTGGATTATCAACTCGAATTTGGAAATCTTCTTCAATGTTCAAAGCTGTTGTGCCACCATAACAATCTTTGAAGTTTTCGTCATAATCCGAGAAAATGAATCCTCCTCCATCAGAAGCAACAGCGGTGATGAACAAAAATCCAAGCCAAAATGACAAGTTCATGGTTTTCAAAACTCCCATGGACTGGAAATAATTGAATTAACTTTTTTGTCATCTATGCCTTCCAGAAAATTCAAAATCCAAGCATTTCAATCGGTAAGTTGCTCGTTTTTTCAGTAAATCACCGGTTGCCAAATATGCGCTTAACACATTCGCGACAGAGCCTATTTTTGTTTTTCTTTGTTTTTCGTAAGGCTGTTCCGGCGGTTCCTCTAGTTTTTATTGCGAGATATTATTTGTTTGCACTCACATGACATTAGTGTAAAAAATAATACCTTACAAAAAAAGACTAGGGAGACCGGCGAAACCCCCTGACGAAAAACACTGCGTCCCAATTTTTTGCGCTTTTCGCCACGAAAATGATTTTTATTCAAATTTTTTTTGTTCGCAATGAATTCCCCGTATTTTTTACGCCAGGACAAAAATCTTCATATTTTTTAGAAAATATCGATTTTTTTTTCTTTTCCAGGTCTGTGCATGAGGGGGACTACAGAGACAAGCTAGAGATTCTGAATCTGAATTTTTAGCGCGCGTATAAGTGGCCATCAGCAGCTGATTTTCCGAATATAGGGTTTTCGACCATGCTCGACACGATGGTGATATTCATTTTTCAAACAAAAATTATCACTTCGTGACCTTCCCTTGTGAGCTGGGTGTCGACGGCTGCGCGAAACTTGGAAAAATCTCGGGCTGCGCTTTTCTTTTTTTTCTTTGGAAAAATAACATGCGCCCATGAATGTCAAAAAAATAAAAATTTTCAAATTTTCCCCAAAGACTTACCTAAAAAATTGGGAAGTTCGGCACTGAGCGGGAGACAGGAGCGAAGTCCGCAGTTGAGAAACAATTTGTCTTCAGTAGAGGTACAACTCGTCAGCGGCCAACACGTGAAGAAAAATGAAGAATGAACTTTTCGCGAGGACATTGCAGGGTTTAAATACTCCAAAAGTTCATTCACCGAGAACTTTTTCAACATACGAATTCAAAAACAAATTGGCCCGCAAATTATCCGGCAAAAATGTAGAAAAAAATATGGCAAAAAATGTGAGGCTTGCATTTTCCAGTTTTGAAACTTTTTTTTTAGAAAAATATTTTGGGATCATCGAACATTTTTGAAAAAAAATTTTTTAAAAAAAAAGATTTTTTGCAACCAAGTCAAATTACAAAAATTGTTTTTTTTTAAAGTTTGTCAAGCGTCAACCCACCCGCTTGGCAAACGATTTGTAGCGTTTGGCAGATCTGCTCAGTTCCCGTGAAGCTTGAAAATCCGGCTTTTTTGGCGAAGTGTGGAGCAATAACAGTGGTGAACATTTGCACCACCCTATCGCGCGGCAAACAAAAGAGAACGGCAAAAAAAAGTTTTGGCAGCGCATGCAAAAAAAAATCCTTGCAGCGCGCTTACAAAAATATCTTGAGTCGCGCGTGCTAGTGCGGGAAGGACTAACATGAGAACCGCACAACCTCGACATTGCGGTTTCTAATGAAAGTTATACCGTTGAATAAAGCGTTGTTTGAAATGATAAATTTGAGAAAAATTAGCTGCTAGAGAATAAGGGGTTGGAGAGTTATGGGGGTCAGAAAAACAAGGCCAGTTGCGCAAAACGAGTCAAAGAAAAGAAAAAGAAAATATGCGCATCAGGGGTGGGCGGAATTCTGTTTTCGCGGAATTTCGCTTTTTTTGGCCTTCCGTTTCCGTTTCCGCAAACTCAATTTTTGATTTTTGTCGTCCGCGGAAACGGAAGAGAGGCTCTTCCGTACACTCCTGATGCGCAGGCAAAAAACGCCCATTCCAAAAATTGCAGTGGTCAAATGTTCACCAAAATTATTATTGAGAATTCCCAATGATTATCTGGACATTTCCGATCAATTTGATGGGTGACACGGCATTTTTGGTGCAGTTTTGGGTCAAAAATTTCCCTTATGAGAATTCAGTTGCGGAATACTCGGAAGATTACTTTGGGGTTTTGCTATTTGATTTGAATTGGCGGAATTGAATGAAAAAGTGAGGAAAAATCAAACAACTCTGAAATATCTTAACCATCAAAGTTTGATGACTGCTCACAGTTTATGAGAATTGTTTTTTTTCGTTCTCCTTCGATGACTCAACAGTTTTACTCGATTTGTTTTGTTTTCAAAATAAAAATGTTTTATCTTTTGTCTGATCAGTCTGCCGTTTTCATCCTAGACGTTTTTTGATCAATAAAATTGGAATTTTTTTTGAAAAAATAGGGCAGGAAAACAAAAACAAAAAAACTCTCATGAACTGTGAGTAGTCATCAAAATGATCCAAAATCTCAAGTTTCGAATTATCCTTCAAGTTTACAAATTTGGAACTTTTATTCCAGTAAAAAATAATGAAACGAGTCGGTTCAGATTTTCACAATCCAAATGTTGAGTTTATACTGGTTCAGAAGGTGCAGCTTCTTTCAAACATAAATGAATTTGTTTGAACTCAAATGTCTTCTGCATTCGGGAAAACTGAAGAACAAATTCATCGACGATAATCTCGATGACTTCTTTTTCAACGGCACATGTTTCAGCTGTGAAATACTTGTGGAGTTCCATGGCGAAAGGACAGGCAGCAAGTGGTGGAGTCTTCATGAGTTTTGCCACAAATGCTTGAAATGATAGACTTTGATCGAAACATTTGGTGAAGTTTGTGAATTCTTCATCGTGTTGTCCATCGCACATGGTTGTGATAAATTGGGTGGCATGGATTCTGGCCGTTGCGAGTTCTGGATGATGTGAAGCACATCGATCGGAACATTTGGAGAATATGTCGGAATGGGTGACTCTGAAAAAACAATCGATTCATTAGGGTCTTCAACAAGAAAAAATGCTTACTTTTGGCACCAATTAGTGAAATCTCTTCTTTGAGAGAGGGGAGCGACTGGCTGGACAAACTGTTGGTGCACGTTTGGAATGTTGGGAAACATCTTTTGGACCGCTGACACATCTGGGATTGCATCGATTGAAATTGAAGCAAAACGTGGAAAACGTTTTGATCGTTCATGTCCAGAATCCAAAACACATTGTCCAACACAGTCATAAAACTTTTCTTCATCTGGAGCTGGTGTTGGCTTGTTTTCTTCCAAACATTGTTCCAAGGTTTTGAATTCACCAAGTTGTTTACGATTTTCCATCAGCAATTTTTCAACGTAAGTTGTGACATCAAACTTCGATGGGCAGCTTGCATACAATTCACTGTAGAACTTGTTCATGTCCAATGCAAGTGAGCAAACATCCTTGTAATTTGCTGCGGAAAAACCAGTGACAGCAACTTTTGGAAAAACATGGCACAAAAATTCCTTTGGATCACGAGCATTGCAAAAATCCAAGTAAAATTGGGCATATTTCATGTCATACTTGGCTCTTTCGGCATCGGTTGTTGTCAAAGATTCGGCACAACGATGATAACGATTTGCACGTGGAGTAAATTGCTCACTGAAAAATATATGATTGTTTACAATAAAAAAAAATACAACAAAACTTACATGCAGAGCGTTTGGATGGTGTTCTTGAAAGCGTTTTCTTTGGTTGGATTATCGACACGAATTTGGAAATCTTCTTCAGCGTTCAAAGCTGGCGTTCCATCATAACAGTAATTGAAATTTTCATCATAATCCGAGGAATGAATCCCTTCATCAGAAGCAAGTCCACCGGTGATAAACAGGAATCCAAGCCAAAATGGTAAGTTCATGAATTTCAGAACTCCCATGGACTGGAAAAAATAAAAATTATTTCAGAACTATAATGGCTTTATCGTCATCTATGACTTCCAGAAAATTTAAAAATCCAACCAATTGAATCGATAATAAGCCGGAAGCCATACACGCAGAAAAAAGACCTACGCTGCATTTGACATTTCCTACGCAGACCGACCAAAATGTAGGAAAAGTCAAACAAAACTGGCACCATCGACAAAAAGCATAAAAGGTGCTTTTTGAAAACCTCGCTTCCGGGGCGCTTTCTGAGCTTCAAAACCTTAGATTCAAATTTTGGTGTGAAGGCTTATAACGGTCCTTTTTAAAATTATGATCCAGAGCAGCCTTTGCCATTATGGGAGACTGGAAAGGGCGAAATCTAGGCTTTTCTTACAATTTCTTACATTCTGTATTTCTTACGCTACATTTTGCATTTCCTACTTAATTTGTCGCGTAGGTCTCCTACGCGAATGTACTGGCCCCAAAGTCCTAGGATATATCCTACAAAAATGTAGGTCTTTTTTCTGCGGGTAATTTCAAAATTGGTGGCTAATAATTGGTGCAAAACACTGGCGCTTTTTCGTTACCAAGCCGATTCTAAAGCAAAATGGTTGCAATGCTTTTCAATATTTGCATCAGTACCATATTTTTTTGTCTCCGGAGCCGATTTTTAAAAAAACGCAGCCGATTTAAAAAAAAGCGAAACCCTAACCTTATGTTTGTCCAGCCACGATTGGTTGGTAAGTTGCTCTTTTCATCTTCCGATTCTCAACTATGCGCCCATGAATGGTCAAAAAAATGAAAATTTTCCCCAAAAACTTACCTAAAAAATTGGGAAATTCGGCAATGAGCAGAAGACAGGAGCGAAGTCCGCAGTTGAGAAACAATTTGTCTTCAACAGAGGTACAACTCGTCAGCGGCCAACACGTGAAGAAAAATGAAGAATGAACTTTTGGCGAGGACATTGCAGGGTTTAAATACTTCAAAAGTTCATTCTCCGAGAACTTTTTAACATACGAATTTTTAAAAAAAATTGGCCCGCAAATTATCCGGCAAAAATTCAAAAAAAAATTGTTTCGTTTGTTTTGATTTTCCTGCGATGACTCAACAGTATTACTCGATTTGTTTTGCTTTCAAAATAAAATGTTTTATCTCTTGTCTGATCAGTCTGTCGTTTTTATTCCAGACGTTTTTTGATCAATAAAATGGGAACTTTTTTTGAAAAAATAGGCGGAGTTTTGATGGAGTTCTTTTCCCGTTTTATTTTTTTTCATTTCAAATGTTTTTTCAAGTTAGTCTTGGATATGAAAACAGACTGTTTGATTCGTAAAAAGTTTGCCTAGTTTTTTGCCTTTCCAAAAAAATCTGGATTTGTTTTTTTTTCCTGAGATTTCAATTCCTACGTTTCATTTAAAAAATCATAAGCTGTTTTCAAACTTATTTTGGCGATTATTGATTCGGGACTGTTACGGGGAAAATGCCATTGATTGTTTTTTTTGTAAAGCAAAAAAAAACTGAAAATTTTGTTTTACCTTCAATTTGGTCTTTGACAAAAGAATCAATAGCGCTTTGCTTGGCAGATTAGCGCTGCTCTATTTTGCTAGTGATGTTCATTCCTATGAAATTTATCGCATTGATCTTCTTCGCGCGTTTATCGGCTTCAATTTCCTATGTATGTTCAATCAGATGGTACCGTGTTTCGTCCATTGTTAAGACGATAATTGGTCATCATAGTCATTCATTTTGTTGTTTATATTTGTTTCCAATGATTCACACTTTTAGTTGAGTTGCTTTTTTTAAATCAGCTGTTGTTTGACTGTTTCGTTTGCCATTTTAATGCAGACTTTTTTTGATCAATACTTATGGTTTTCTTTCTCAAAAAGACGGAGTTTTGTTCATGCGTTTTTAAAAAAATTTAGTTACGAAACGTTCATCTCATTGAAAAAGTGTTTTTTGTACATTTTGGATTTTTTTTTGGGAAAAAGTGCAAAATTTGTTTTGAAGAATTTCTGTTCGCTTCACATTTGATAGCAAAAGTTATATTGGGAAAAATTTTCAAAGCGATCAAAATAGTTTGAGAAGAAAGTGGTTTTTTCACAAATATTTTCACAAAAATCTTGGTGAGACATGCTGGGGAACTTATTTGGTGTATCGCAAATTTTTAAAATTTTGTACAAACCGTTGCTCATCTGTAGTCATTATTTTTTTGGAATTTTTTTTGGTTTTTAAATAATATCAAACATGTTGTACAACGGTATCATATTTTTTTCCTTCAGAGGTGGAACATTCCCCGCGATTTATATCTTTTTAAATAAGTTGATCATTTTTAAAAAATGACTTTTGCAGAATGTTATTCATTTTATTTCTTTTTTGGATTTTTAAAGCCGTTTCAACATTTCAATGTTTCATATCTGCCAAGAATCGTACTGAATATTGTGAACCGGGGTGTGCAATTTGTTTGCTGTTTAATCCGAGGGGGAAATTAACTGCTTCACCGCAAAAGTTATACAAGATTTGGATGCTGGTAGGCTTGCGTGTGCCGCCAGAGTTGCTTGCTAACATATAATTAATCTTTCCTAATACGCAGCTGCCACTGAGAACCCGAAAGGTTCCCTGCTATTTACTAATCATTATATATTAGTAACCGATGCACCTTTGGCATTCTTTTTTTTGACCTCATCATCGCCGCAAAAAACCGTAGCTGTTGACTTGATATATTTGCGATAGTCAACGTTTTTAAAAATACGTATAAATTGGAGTCTTAGGTTTTACCAAACAAATTGTACACCCTTAATTTTAGTTTTTCATGTCTCTTGAAATTTGGTGAGTTATTTCAACATTAAAATGGTTATTTTATCTATTTATAGACGGAAGTCTACAATTTGTGGAGGGCAGTATTTGTACTAAATTTGTTACCCGAAATCACGAATTGTACTATGATTGTTCTGTTAATGAGATGAATTGTCGGAGACATTTTGAGGATTTGCGTCCAAATCCATCAGATTTTTATTGCTACAATTCAAACAATGAAAAAGTCCATTGTCCTGCCAGAGTTTGTTATATGAAACATTTAGAAAGCAAACAACCTCTTACTTCATCACCTATCATTGAAATGGGATGTGCTTCTGAATTAGGAATCAGGGCTCAAAATGTATCAGGGTTTTCTGCTGGTAAGTAAATATTACCATCCTTCTGTATCGTGCATTGATCAATCAATTCGTAGAGCTGGAGTTCTGCACGGAAAATCTCTGCAATGCTGACGCAGGACGTTCATGTTGGAAAGGTTATTTTGGAGATTGTCTTCCAATTACTAGAACGGTATCAAATAAGTTAGAAAAATATTTATGCCCACATGATCATGTTCAAAATATTTGCGTTAAAAAACAATATTTTACGAAGAACGGTAGCTGTACACAGTATTCATGTCACCATGACAACCCGTTGGATGGATATGAATTCCAACGAAACAAGTCACTCAGTTGCATGGATGTTCAAAAAAATAACGTTAACTATACCGTCTGTCAATGCTATGGAAATGATTGTTTTGCACCACCTGAAAGAATTCAGTGTTTGAAGTCAAATAATAGTGATCGAGGGAATTTGGTGGTTTGTCCGCTTTCCACAGCATTTTGCCGAACAATCACAAACACAACAATTAGGAAAGTCGTCAGTCGAGGATGTTCTCCAATTGGTGAAGTTCGGGGTCCTGGATGTGAGCATCAGGGAGATCTACACGTTTGTGATTGTTTTGGAGAAAATTGCAATAAATTGAAATGTTTCGATTCCAATTTAAACCAATCCATTTATTGCGTTTCCAGCATTGTAAACTGCGTTATTGAATACGGTAAGTGAAATATCTGCAATGAATAAAACCTTGCTTACGTTGCAACTATTTCCCAGGCAAAAAATACTTTTTATAAAAACATTGCTTTTATTTTTAATAATTTTTCAGATGTTGGTACTATGGGTGAAGTAAAACTATCCTGTGGTTCATCAGAAAAGAAACCTCAGTTTGAAGGATATAATCAGTATTGCCCTTTTACTGAATGTAATAAGAGTAAACTTAAATTTTCCAACATAACTTGTTACATCGATACAAAAAATAACACCGTTCAGTGTTTGGAAAAACCTTGTTTTGTCAAACATGAAACAAAAGATTTATCTTCTCCAGTGAAAGAAGTTGGTTGTTTTGAAACATACAGAAGAAGTGGCACTTTTATCAATGGTTAGTTTTTTTCAATTTTTCAAAATTTTGACGACGAAGGTGACATTGGTTTTGAGTGTTCGCACAAATCGCAAGCTGCGTTTTTTTTTTTCGAAAAAAGAACAGAAAAAACACCTTTTCAAAAGAAAACGGGGGAAAAAGAAAAACGCATCTCGGGATTCATGCAAGTTGCGCACACCAGGGCACATTTTCAAAAAACGAACGCAAATCTTGCTTCTTTTTTCTCACCGCCTGCGCGCAACTTGAACAAATCGCGAACTGCGGTTTTCTTTTTCTCTTTTTTTTTAAATTTTTTTGCCTGTTCTTTTTTTTTGAAAGTTGCGCGCAGACGATGAAAAAAAGCAAGATTTGCATTTGTCCTTTAATACCATTATCACCTTGGTTTTTTAACGAATTAGTCAGAAAATCATTACTTTGAAATTTTAACACGCAATCCATGGTATATAGGTCAAAATTTTCGCTTAATAAAGGAAAGGTTAGTCGTAATTAATTTTTTTTTCCAGATCAAAACGAAGCTGTTGAACTTTGTTCAGAACCACTTTGCAATCAAATAATTCCGCGAAAATGTTTTCAAGGTTCCATGGGGGATTGTGCGTGGTTGAACTCTGTACAAATTGCTGCACCGGAGTCAGATAGTTGTGATAGGTTCCATACAAAAGACATATGTGTTACCAGAAAATGGGTAAACGCTAACAGAACATGCAATGAATTCGCTTGCTATCACAATTCCGGTGAACATGCCTTATATCTAGTTCTATGGAATCCATTCAAAGAAAATAAATGCCGCAAATTTTTTGAGAATGAAGCTAATTTAACTGTATGTCAATGCACTGGCAATGATTGTAATAAGCCAGAAATGGAAGAAGTTTATTGTCGTATTTCATCAAATTCGAGTCTTGGGTCCTTAGAAAAATGTCCAGACTTTACAACTCATTGTCGAACAATACGTGACTCAAGTAG
>CABFKL010012968.1:2456-13778 GCA_901765185.1 Panagrolaimus sp. JU765 | reverse complement strand
GAATCAATTAATATTTCATCCAAATGTCGTGAATATTGTAAATGATGTAACAAATATAAGAAATAATCTCGTGTCATATCTTGTGTTGTTGGAGTTTTAGCTGGTAATGATAATTTTCTTCCATTTTGTTTTTTTGGTATTTCACCATATTTTTGACATGCTCGTCGTAATTTATGAAACCATCTTTCTTTTTCTCTTGTTGATCTTGCAAATAAATAAATTTTTCTTGATGCTGGTGATTGTGGACCAGGAAAATTCTTTTGTAAACGTACCAATGATCCACGTTGTAAATTTTCTGCAGAAAATGATCGATGAACTCCAATAATATCTGCTTCATTGTCTGATTGTTCAATATCAGATGCATAACCATCAGCTTCTCTTCCCATTTCAACTGCTCCAACTGTTATTCTTTCTGGACTTTCTGAATCATTAACTGTTGTTTCTGGAGCTTCAGCTGATGCAATTTGACTTTCTGATGATGAATTTTCTGAATTTTTATGACTTCTCTTCTTTTTAAACATTTTACTGAAGATTCCACTGCTTTTTTCTTCTGTTTCAAGAAATCCATTGGTCATTGTCTTGGATTGTGACATCAAGTATCGATCCTCGTTTCTTGAATGAAGTTCACGCTCAACTGATGCCAATTTGATACAAATTGGATATCTTCGAGTAAACCATCTTCTTTTTGCCAACTTCTTTGGCCTTAATTTTACTGTTGCGTTGGTCAAATCATAAATGCTTTGTGAAATCATTCTTGGTTCTTTTCTCGACAATGTTGGATCATCATGAAAAGCATGTCGAAGTAATGCTCGTTCAGGACGTGAAATTCTTAACATATTCCCATCTAATCGAACCAAAACTGTTTGTAAATTATTCACATGAAAAGTATGTGGATTATATTCTTCATTTAAAATGTTCATCCATCCTAAAAAACCAAGTTACTTTCAAATTGATAGTTTTTAAAACCAACCTTTGTAAACACGTGAAATTGAGTTTTCTGCTAAACTCAAAGATTTAATGTCCTCAATCAATGGATCATTATTTTGCATTGCTGTGACAACTGGAGTTGGATTTGGTTCAGAAACACATGTAAACAAGAAGGCAATCAATGAAAAATAAAATCCAAATAATAAACCAGAAATAAATCCAGGTAAAATGAGAGCTGCACCACATAAAATTGTCAAAGTAAATAATCTGTAACGATAAAATGGTAATTTTTGATAATGATAAACAATTTGACGTAATAATCTGGTAAAATTATCAACTGTCCATTGTTCTTTGGCATCATTTAATGCTGGAAGAATTGGTTTATCAAAACTTGGCAATGGAGCTTCTAAAGTTAATTTTTCTTTTCTTGTAACAACTTTATATGTAAGATTTGTATCATCCATATTTACTTCTTCTGTTGATGTCGACACTATAAAGCAATCAAATAAAAAATTCAGTCCATTTCACAAAAAAAAGCGTCAAACATACCAAGAGAACGTGAACATGACTCAGATCTATTGCTCCGTCTGTTTTTATCATTTGTTTGTTTCAAAAATGTAAACTTTGAAGCATCTCTCTGAAAAAAACCCATAAAAATTCCTCCCAAAAAAGAATAAGCAAACCAGACTTGAAGCAATTGATTCTTCATCAGCTTCAGAAGCGGCATCAACTTCAGCATTGTCGTCATTGATTGTCCAATAAGAATCACTGTTCATTGAACCATTTTTTCCTCCAATTGAAGTCTCTGCAAAAAAAAGAAATATTTTAAAATTCAAAAAAAGCTGTGCAAAAGCGGAGGCAATGAAGCGTTTCCGTTCAAGCAGAATAATTTTCTTCTTTTTTTGTGAAAAAGACTTACCAGAATCATGTCTGGAATAACGAACACCAGAAAAACCTTTATCAACAATAAATGGCATTGAAGAATCAAAATCTAATGGATCTGTTGGAATGTTAGGAGTATTATCAGTCGGTTTTATCTTTTCCTCACAATTTTCCTCTTCAAAACATTCCGATTTATCACTTGATTCTGAATTCGACATAGTTAGAGCTCAATAACCACACAAAAATGAAGATCTACGTTCTGGTCTCGCAAAAACAAATGAAATAAACAACGCGAACCTAAGAGACCAAACAAACATCATTCAAAAAGCAAAACATAGCCCGACACCTCAACAAAAAAACAAAATTCACGTTGTTTTGAACTCGAAAAGTCCGGAATCTAGTTTTTCCGGGAACAAAAACTTGACAAAGTAGTTTAAATGTCAATAACATGGCAAACAAAAAAATACGCGAGCTTTGGTCAGACATTTTTATATGAAGGACGGCAAAATGAAGCAAATCCATTGTCCATTAAAGGAAACAAACAAAAATCGATTGAAAAAGTGAGTCAAAACAATTTCCGAAACGTTTCCTCAAAAACAAACTTGAAAACAAAAACGCAAAATTTGAGAACGTTTTTCCCCGGAAAAAAAGAAGCGAAGAATTTCCTCACAAAAAAAATTCAAAAATTCAAAAAAAATATTTTTTGAATATTTTTGCAGTTGTTTTTATTATTTTTTAATTTTCTCATTGGAATAATGAATGAAGCAGATACTTCAATTGAAATTAATGATGAAGAAGATGAAAGACAAGTCTTTTTGCCGTATGAAGAAGAGTTAATCTTGTCGACGATGAACGACGATGTTTTGATCGTCTTGGCCAGGTAATTCATATATCCATTTTGTGTTCATTTCACCGTTGAATTTAGAGGACTAGGGTTGGAAAGGTTATGTCTGAATTGTCTGCATATGTACTGCGATCCGAAGCTTTTGGTTTTGGTCATCAATGCAAGTCCTGGAGACGAGGTTGGCTTTCATTTTTATTTCGCTCAACTCATTTGTTGTTTTAGCATTATTTTTTGACAAATCTGAAAAGATTGAATCCAAAATGTCCACCAAAACTCATAAACAGCGATGTTCTGACTAAACAAAGGTGGGTGCTTATTATCCGTTGTTTTTATTGATGATTTGGTTTTAGAGAAGCCGTTTACATGGAAGGTGGTGTGCAATTTATCACTTCACGTGTTTTGATGGTGGATTTGTTGACAGATAGAGTACCGGTAAAGAATATAACAGGAATTGTGGTTTTACGAGCTCATGAATTGTTGAACAGTTACCAAGAATCATTCATTTTGAGATTGTATCGGGAAAAGAAAAATGATGGATTTGTTAAAGCTTTCACGGATAATCCAACAGCAATTACTGGTTCTGGAATTGGACAATTACAACGGTTATTTGACAAATTGTACGTCAAAATTGTTCGATTGTTGCCAAGATTCGATGTTCTTGTCAAAGAAAGCTACGACAAAGCTCCACCTGAAGTTTGTTTCATGGAAGTTGAATTACCACCACAATTGAGAAGGATTCGGATGGCAATGATGGACATTATTCGGACTTGTGTTCGAGAATTGAAGTCAACAGTGTCAAGTTTGGAGATTGAATTGGAAGATGACGCGTTGAGTCCATCCGCTGCTTTGTACCCTTCAAAATTGGAACTTGATTTGAGGAAGAAAACGCTGTTGTTGACAGAAAGACAGGAAAGAATATTGAATGATTTGGGAATTTTGAGATCATTGCTGAGGAAAATTGAAGATTTGGATCCGTACACTGCTCACAATTTTGTGAAAAAGCTGAGATCTGATCGAGAATACGTTGAAAGCAATTCTGGATGGTTGTTCACAACGACAGCATCAAAAGTGACGACAGGTTTGGAAGAATTGTGCAAGTTTAAAACAAAAGAAGATGGTTTTCCAATGGTTGCAACACCACCAAAATGGCACACGTTAAAAGCAGCATTGAATGAAATCAGTCAAACGGAATTAAACGACGATGACAAAGTTTTGCTCATTGCTCCAACAGAAGATTGTTGTCGACAACTTGTTGATGTTATCAAATTTGGAATTGATAAATTCCAATTCATGTTAACCAAAGTATTTTTGAGAGATTCTGAAGCAACACAGACACCTGGGATGGATCCAGCATCAAAAAGCTTCTGGAATCCTGATTGCATTGTTTTGTACAACGCTCAAATGGATTTCAAAACTGTAAGTTGAGGATTTTCAATGAATTTTATATCAAAAGTTTATAGGAAAGAAAAAATTTGGTTGCAAAGATTCAAAATGAACAAAAGAAAACTAGGAATGAAGCCAAAAAAAGAAAGATGAATATTTCATCAACTGATACACCAACAAGTAAAAAACAAACAAATTTAACATCATTTGGATTAGTTAGATATAAAGAAAAGCAACAAGAAAAAGAAGAAAAGGTTGGTTTAAATTTTAAGAAGTTAAATTTGTGAAAAATTCAAGTTGCAAATCAGAATCGGAAGCAATTCCAGCGCAGGCTGTCAAAAGTTTTGTCAAAGCGCTAAATTGTTTCATAAAAGCATTTCCAACGGGTGTACCTTTTGGAACAACTGGGGCTTTGAGAAGCAAACTAAGAAGGGATAAGACTGGATTGAATGTTGCAAATTCTTTTTGTGCGTCGTTTGAATACTGGATTCGAGAGCAGAGTTCAGTGATGATGGTCAAGTCGAGAATGAGTGGAGCCGCTAAAAGCGAATCTTCGCAAGTGTTGTGAATTGCCAATGTTTGATGACCGCCCATGAAGATGGAACAAATGTATTCATCCATGGCACGTTTACTGTCACCGACAAATGGCACGTATTTGATGACAATGCAATGATCAGGTTTTTTGCCATCGTCGAAGAGGATGTGATTAGCAGCAACCATGTCATCGACCACAGATGATTTGGAAATTTCTTTTGAACGGAATTGTCGAGCTTCTGACAAGTTTTTGCCATCATTGTTTCCAAGATGGTTGTAGGAAACGATGCTTTCAGGTTTCAATCCAGAATTGACGAGGAAATCAACCAGAGCGGACTTGAGCTTTGTTTGACCAGACTTGAAGTCGTCTCCGCCAATGAAAACGCAATGTTTTTCAGCCAATTCAACGATTCCAGGAACAAGCGTGTTTTGAGGTGAACCGTTGATGTAATGCGCACCTTCCAAAATTGCAGCCAAAGCAAAAATATTTGATGGAGAAATTTCTGAATTGTTTTCTTTGACAGAATTCAAGATTTCATCAGCTGTCATGTTCAAGCCTTCTTTGACAGTGGTGTATCTTTCAGTGTTGGCTGTCCACAAAACAATAACAGATTCCAAAGAATGTTTTTCTTTGAATTCTCGAATGTCTTTTCGAATTTTTTCCAAATGTTCTTGTTTGGAATCACCAGAAATGACATTGTTTGCGCGTCCTTCTTGATTGCTGGCAATAAAATCTGGATAATAGATGGATGGTTTTGGTACGATTGTTTCCATTTGTGGTTTCAATTGTTCAACCAAATCCGGTTCAAAAACGCGTGATCTAAGCATTGCTTGATAAAGATTGGCATTGTTGATGTCCCATCCATCGATGATCAAATCATTTGGATGAACCATTGGCAAAATTCCATTGAATGGAACATAAACTTGCTTGTTTCCATCCCATCCAAGATGAACAGTTGTCGATTGGGTAATCGAACCATAAAAATTAGCTTTTTGAATGCCAGTTCTAAAAAAGGGAGGAAATGAGTTGGTTCAGCGCATAAAACTTACCGAGTTTTCCATGATAATTTTTGTTTGTTTGCAATAACAGCGCCAACAACAGTTGAACCATTGTTTCCACCAAGTCCAACAAGTAATAAACCAGTTTTTTTTGGTTTCAAATTGGTTTTAAACTTGTATTGATGACGTTTTGGAGTGATTGCCAAACCATTTCCATTTGAAACAATTTCATTTCGACGATATTCAAAATTTGAAATCAAAGTATCGCCTTGTTTTTGGATGTCAGAAGAATGGACTTGAAGTTGAGTAGTTTCAGTTGATGGCACAGAGTTGAACAAAGAAGACCAGTTGAAAAATGACATTTTTTCAGAAGCTAAAAATTGCCAATTAAAAAAATTTTTGAAAGAAAAACTCGCGCGCGATGAAAACGAAGGTTGCAAGTTTTTTTTGCAGCTCATAGACAATCAACTGATCCAGACATGTCTGCAGACGTTCCTATTTATAAGCTTGAACTTTGAGCAATGAGAATAAACAAAAAATTGGGGGTCAGGCGATGGCATCGAATGATGTGGGATGATTTACAGTTTTTGGGATGAAGGAAATTTGATATCCAAAAAAATTGATGATTTTTTTAGGAACCAGAAAAGCAACAACAAAGTCCAACACCAGAAAACGAAATTGTCATTTTGGATGATGAAAAAAATGAAAAAGAAGCAACAAAAGATTCAAATCCAAATTCAAATTCAAGTGCAATGCTTGTTTTGCTCAATCATGGCGATCGATATTCGTTAATCAAAGCATTGGATGATTTAAAACCAAGATTTGTCATCCTTTATCACACAGATATTTGTTCTGTTAGAATTTTGGATGTAAGTTGAAGATTTTTGATATATGAATGAACCATAATTTTAGACTTACAATGCATTGAATTTAGATAGAAAATTAAAAATTTACAACATTTACTACAGAGGTTCAGCAGAAGAAGAACGATATTTATTATCGATTGAAAAAGAAAATCTGGCATTTGAAAAACTTATCAGAGAACAAGGAGTTTTGATGATTCCAAATGAATATGATGTCAGCCGAGAAAGTACAACAAAATTAAGAGATTTTTGCTTAAAAAAAGATTCACGAGCAACAGCCTTAGCAGACGAAGAAAAAAGCAAAGTGAGTTTTTTTCATTTTTTTTGGTTTGACCTTTTTGGTCTGGAGTTGTCAATTTAGTTTTTTCTACATGTCTGTCAACTTTGGCACAATTTGTTTCATACTTTTTAATGAGAAAATATTAATTTTTTTCCAGGTTATTGTTGATATGCGAGAATTTAATGCAGAATTACCAACAGTTTTGTACAAAAATGGAATTGATTTGATTGCAGCAACATTGGAAGTTGGCGATTATATTTTATCACCAAATTTTTGTATTGAAAGAAAAGCATTGGATGATTTGGCACAATCTTTGAATAATGGAAGAATTTTTAAACAAATTGAACAGGTTTGGAGGATTTAAATTGTTTTTGGTTCATATTTAGTGATTTTTAGATGTTGCGACATTACAACCAATCAGTTTTATTGATTGAATCAAATGAAAAATTCAAAAATAGAAAAGTGAATGGTGGACCATTTCAAGGTGAATTGAGCCGAAGAAGTCGTGATACTCGGTTGTTGCTGACCATGTTAATCCGAGCAAATCCAAAAATGAAGATCCTTTGGGCAGGAAATCCAAGAATCAGCGCTGGATTCTTTGAAGAAATCAAATTGAATGAGCCAAATCCGGTTGTTGACACAGCAGTTGGAATACGGTCGGATGATGTGGGAGAATTGAACGCTGACGAATCACAAATGGACTTGAATCAAACAAAGAAAAGTATCACAAAAACAAAAGTTAATCCGGTAATGAAACGACAATTAGAAAAATTACCCGGAATAGGAGGTGGTGAAGCGGAAAAAATAATGTTGGCAACAAAATTCACAATTCCACGAGATGTTTTTGAAGCTGACAAAGAATCATTGAAAGAAATTGGACTTTCTGAAGTTCAAGCTTCAACACTTGTTGAGTTATTTAACACAGATTTCAGGTACAATATCAGGTAATTAACAAGGATTTGCGGAGGTTTGCGGTAATTAACGGGTTGGATTTATGACTAACTTTTTTTCTGCGTTTCTTGAAAGGAAATTATAAATTTTTTTTGCACAACTTGAAGACTCAAAGCTAATTGAAGCGAATTTTTTCTTTTTTGAAGTTTCAATGAAGTTTAACATCCCATTCTTTGAAGTGGATTTGATTACCTTCAAGTCTGGCTTCCTTGTTTTGAAGTTTTCAAAAAAATCATCGAATTTAAAAACTGGCAAAGGTCTTGTGACGAATTTTCCTTTACTTTTACCGTTTTTTGCCAATGTTTTTTTTGAATGGAATACATTTTTTTGTCAAAAATCAAACAATGACATTTTTTGCGTCATTGAAAAACTAACAAAGATTTTGACTGTGATTTTTGAAGAAATTACTGTAGCGACTGTGGTTCACATTTTCAAATTGAATTTTTTTCAAAAGGTTAAAAAATGTTTCATTTTTTGTGGGCGAATAAAAAAAAGCATTAAACAACAAATAATGGCTTTAAATTGAATTTTTCGAATTTGACGTATTTTAATTTTAATTGTGGAAAAAAAACTGGTCGAAAAAAATGTGACTGGTCTGAATTTCAACGAGTTGAATTTTTAGTTTAAATGTCGCGGAAAACGCGATTGAACAGCTGCAAACCAAAGAAGCGAGGTCTCAACGCGAACTACAGTGGCTCAAGCAATCAGTTGAGCAGAAAAGAGCCGGCTCGTCCTTCAGCTGTTCAACAGTTTATCGTTCAATTATAGTTTATTTTATAGTTCCTTTGTTTAGTTTTATTTACAATTAGTTCGTGTACACGCGGAGCGTGAATTTTGTTGTTATTTTATATATGAAACAGGTTAATTACCCAACTTTGAGGTACAATAAAAGAACCAAAAAGAGAAGCCTGAGTCAAGCTTCAGTCAAAGAATCCGAGTCAACATTATTTTTGACATTAAATTTTTAGTTTAGCAAGTTTCTGCTGTGTTGGTTTGATGGAGCATTTGGTTAGAATTGTCGGGTCATTGGCTAGGAAATCTGGGCTTTTTTTGCAATCTTGGGCTTTGTAACCACAGTCATGCTTTTGTAGAAACTCTCTCTCAGGGTTGTCGGCCCGAAACCGCTCCGAAATCGGACCTGGGTTGGACTGGTTTTGATTGGTCGGGTGTCTGAAGATTTTTGGACCTGAACAGTTCAGATTTTCGGGAGTCCGACAACCCTGCCGTCCTTGCCGTCCCCTTGTTTTGCCAAAAATCTCCAAAAACTTGAGGACTGACTGTTGTTTTGAATGAGAGTTCTTTTTTCCAAAGGAAAAAAGGACGAGCAACCTTGTGCTTGTTTGACAGATCCATCATTGTTGCCAAGTTGATTTTCGAATAATCCTGATAACCGACAAAAAACATGGCGACAAAGTTTCGGTTTTTAAATTTGTTTTTTGTTGACATTGGAACAATGCAAATTACGGTACCTCGATGACAAGGTTTTTTTTGTTTACCAATTATATTTTTATGGTTTATGAATTTGTCAATTTTGTTTCCAACGGCAACCTTGGCGGTTTTTTTTACAAGTATTAATCAGAAAAAAAAATTGGTCAAACTGTAGCCAAATTATCCGTTTTTTCTTTTGCATTTGGAATTTGCAGAATTTCAAATGATGTTTTTTTTTGCAAAAATTAACAGCTCGTCTGGCTCAGCGATGCTTTAATTTTTTGATTTTTGATGTTTCTGAAAGTTTTGGCAATCTCTGATCAAAAATGGCGCTGAAATTTAGAAATTTGTTTTGGAAGGATCAGTTTTCTGAGAATTTGCATTTGATGAACATTTCCACACTTTCGGAATTTCAGCGCCAAAGTTGATTCCAATCGATTCCCATTTGGATTACTGTAATTGCCACTTGAAAACCGTAATTTCCGATTTTTTGCCAAATTTGCAAGGAAAAAATCCAAAATCACATGTTTTTAATTGAATTTTTGAATTCTTTTGGGAATTTGAGCGCCAATTTTGGAAAAAAAAGTGTTGATAAAATTTTCCGCGTTTAATTTTGTTTGTTTTTGTGGACGAGTTTGGAAAACTTATTCCCTGAGGAAGTCCAGAATTGTCCAAATTGCCCAGTTAATTTTGCACGTTTTACGACAGCAATTTTCCATTAATGGCACTTTTGAAAACCCAGGATTCCAAAAATGTCTCAAATTCAAACATTGTCTGAGAATTTTCGTTTCAGAATCCAAAATGACGAGGATGAAAGGAAGAAAAAAAATAATTTGAAGTTTAAAATTATTTTTTCCGGTCTGGTAAAATTCAGCGCAAACATTTTTTTTCCAATGCAAATAATTTTGTTCAATTTTTGTTGTTTTTATCACGTCTTTTTTTTCTGATGTTTTTGTTGGGCGGCCGTGCCACCGACCAGTTTTTACCAAAAGGCGCGGACATGAAAGACTTTTCACGACAAAGTTTTGAATTACAACGTTGGTAATTGTTGGACACTATAATTTGGAAGAAAAAAAAACCAAAATCAATAAGCTTTTGATTAAAAGGTTTTTTTTCAAATATTTTGCGGAAATGATTTTTAATTGGAGGCTTTTGTGACACCTTCAAGAATGTCTGGCGTCTGAAGGTGGTTGAAAATTGAAAATTCTCTGAATTTTGGAGTCAAAACAATTTTCAAAACAAAAAAATGACTCGATTTTCTGGGAAATTTTTAATTGTTCACCGCGTTTTTTTTGAGTCATGTTCGTTTTTTTCTTCAGAAAAACTTTGACAATTATTAATTTCATTTCCAATTCGACTGGTAATTAATTCCACTTTCACCAGACCCTTGAAGCGAAATGTTTGTAGTCTTGTTCAGAAAACCTGGTCAAAAACTCCTTTTCTTCCACGCGACTGTTTTTGCTTCGTCGAAACATAATTTCATTTTTTTCAGCTTTTCCCATTACATTTGTCACATTTCAACATTTTCAAATGGTTTACTGTAAAAATCATGTGAAAAAACATTGATTTTTGAAAGAAATGGGTTCGTCACTTTGTAAACCGCGAACCAAGAAAATCGCTACAAGTTCTTGGGTCGCAAATGAAAATGATAATCCTTTTGAACATACTTTTACCAAAAAAGAACGGGTACTTCTTCGTGAAACTTATCAGGTTTGTGTTTTTTTTATAAATTTGATATATAAACCTGGCCAAAAATCACTCAAAAACGCACAGTTCTGACAAGGCGCGTCTTGACGCGAAAACTTGGATTTTGCTCATTTTCTGTGATTTTCCGGTTGATGACATCATGATTGGACGAAAAAACTAAAAATGATTAAATTTGAAGTTTCACAAGCAATTTTGTTGTGTTTTACCATTTTTGACGCAAGTTTGCGTGTGAAAACTGGCCAGGTGCTTTTTAATTTAATTTTTTTTTCATGGCATTTTTTTTGGTTAAGAAAATTGGATTTTTCCTTTTGTTTTGAAATGTGAAGTGTGAAATTTTAGCGTTTAAATGATCCCAAAGAAATTGTTGGAAAAATTTTCATGGATGTCGTCAACGACATTGCACCAGAACTCAAAAAGGTCAGTTTTTTGTTTTAACAAAATTCGAAACACAAAGAGTAATTACTGTGTCCAAAATTAATCAAAATGGTTTTTTTCGCAAAAAAGTAAAAAAACGTGAGAATTTA
>CABFKL010012708.1:0-73603 GCA_901765185.1 Panagrolaimus sp. JU765 | reverse complement strand
TTGATTAGATTGTAATGCGAATAAGAGAATAAAAGTAAAGTAAAGTAAAGAGTTCTGTCATTTTTGGAAGTTTGCACTTGAATGATTGTTTGAATGCCTTGGAAATTCATTTTTTCACATTTTTATTAGAATTGGTGCTATTCACTTGGCCAACTGATTTTTGAACTTTACATTGGATACATAAGATCACGATATGCATTTTGCAGCAATTGATAGATTTATCAATTCAAAGAAAAATTAATGAAATTCATTCTGATACCGAAAGCAGTAAGTAAGATTCCAATGAACAATAAACGGGTTTAGTTGTTTAAAGAATGTCTACAATGTGAAAAATCATTTTTATTTACTACACCATGTTTCTCATTCAATACTCAAAATTTGCAATTTTTTGCCTGGCTTTGGATCTAACAACTTGGAGTTCAATGCTTAAGGCAACTTTGAAAACTGGAAACAATGAATTTTTTTTGTTTAATTCAATGATAATGACTTCGAAAATTCTTGATTTCTTTTCCAAGTTTAATCATGGATGTTCATAATGTGGCATAGATAAAGCGCCCAATTGTTTTTCCAACAATAAAATTTCCTCAGACAATCGTGTCATTTCTGTTTCACGTGCTTTAATACAAGCCAATTCCCTGATTTCTTCCTGAAACTTTCATTTTTTCCTTCTTTTACAACCTTCAACCAACTTCTTCAAACTCATTTTGTAAAATTTTAATTTGACGTTGAAGTTCTTCAATTTGGATTGCATTTATTGTTGACACTTCTTCTTTCAAAATCGATCCATCTAGTTGGCATTTTTCATTGATTTCTTGTTCATTTATGTAAAAATTTGAAAGATCAAATAATGGAACAAAAATTTGAAATCTTTCAAGAAGTTCAGTTTTTAATTTTTGGATATTTTCTTCAACATTGTAATCAAAATTATTTGGCCAACGTTTTAACAAATTTTTAAGATTATTTTCAATCTAAAAAAAGTAAAAAAAAATAAATTTTTGGAAAGTTTACCAAAGTGACTAAAGGTAAACATTACCTTGTCAATATACTCTAGTGTCATTTTGATGTTGGCATTGATCGAGTCGCGCAAAATTTTGCATTTTTTTTCTTGTTCTTTGATTTTTGTTTTGGAAATTTCTTCCTCACATTTTAAAATTAATCTTTAAAAAAAATCAATCAATTTGCGCTGAAATTTGAAAGAACTTACTTTTTTCTTTCAGCTAAATCATGTCGAATAATTTCACGATATTTTGTTAATAAAACAATTTCATTGTGTTGCATTTGTTGTACAACATTTTTACCATTTTTCTTTTTTTGGCGCGTTTTTTTAAAACGTTTTGAACGTCTTCTCCATCTTCTCATTTTTCGTAAAAATCAAAAAATTGAAAAATAAAATTATTATTTAAAAAAAGTTTATTTTCAATTTGACTATTTTTGCCACAAAAATAAAAAATTTTTCAAGCGTTAAAATTTTTTTGATTTCCGGATTTTATGGTTCATTTGGCCATGTGTATTTCATAAAGTATCAAAAACAATAAAATTTGATCAGTTTTTCCCCCCGGTCATTTGTCATTTTATTTTTTTTTGGGGGGAAGAGTTTGGAGAAAAATGATTTTTCGATTGATAGCTTTTTCTTGCCCAGCCAAGTTTTTTTTTGAATTATTTTTTGTTAAATCGCGCAAGTTTGGTCTGAAATTATTTGTTGAACTTTTCTATAACTGGCAAAAAAGTTATAACTGATTCAAAGAAGCAGCTGTTATTGGTTTTTTTTCATTTTGGTCAACTGAAACGCCATGTTGTCTACTTCCTTGGAGGCTTAACCGGTCGTCTCCCACTGCGCAAGGCTTTATTTCTTTTTTTTGTTCTGATCTGGGCTAAAAATTGACCGAATTCGCAAAGAAACTTTTGCAACCAAACAAATTGGATCTTTTTTTGTTGACCATTAATTTTTTTTTTCTTCTAAAAATATTTAATTTTGTCATTTTGCCAAGAATTTTCTTTTCCATAAATTTTTTTTCCGGTAATAGTTGACATGATTTTGATCATTTGACTGATTTGTGCGGCACACAAAATGCAACTGCTATTCAATCAGACTTTTGCCAAGTCAAACGCCTCAAGTTTTTCACAATCATTTTTCAAAAAAGCTTTAAAAAGTTTTGAAATGATCCATTTGTTGCCATTTTGTTTTTTTTTCTTTTCCGTGAAATATTTTAAATTTTTAACGTTTTTTTACGTCACAAAAAAACAGGAAATGAAAAAGATTTTTTTTTCAGCGATTATTAATGATTTTTAATTAATAATAACGAAAAAAAAATGAAAAAATCCATAGAAAACGATGATGGTAGTTTAATTTCTGATCCACTTTTTCAAAGATTATTTCGTTTATTTTTATTATTTTCTGAACCATTAGAAAATTCACAAAAATCTCCAACATTTTCATTAAAAAATCGTGCATTACAACATATTTCAATATATCAAGCACATTTTATTATTAATGAATTATTTCGTCTTGTAAGACCACGTTGTTCTGCACCACTTCATATTCCACAACAAAATGAACAAGTAACATTTCGTGAATTAATTGAATTATTAGATTTGGTATTTCCTGATCGTAAACAATTAGAACCTGTTGTTGACAGAGTATTTGATCGTTATGTTTCACAAATTGTTAATAAAGGTTTTGTTATGTGCCGTAAATTGCCATCAAAAATGACATGTATTGGAAGAAAATCAAAAAAATGGAAATCATATTGGTGTACATTAGTACCTGGTACAGTATTCTTATGGCCATTACATAAAAAAACTACCGTAACTAATAGACAAACTATTGTTTTGGATGCTAACAGTATTGTTCATGTAAGTTTTGGAAATTACAAAATTTTTAAATTGCCTCAATATTTTTTTTCCAAAATTTTTGCTATTCTTTTTTAGATGGGAACATTTGAAGAAGACAGATTCACTTGGCAATTATTCACATCAAAAGAAAAATATCAATTTGGACATTTTGATGAAATTCAAAGACAACATTGGATAGCCGGTTTGTTTAATTAGTAAATTAAACATTTTGATAGGATTAACTTTTCTAGACATGAATCTTGTTATCGAATATAGAAACAAGTCAGATTTATATAATTTTGACAAAGAATTTTCAAAAAGGACTGAAAATATTGGAAAAGAAAAAGAATATTCTTGGAAAATTGCATTAGAAAGTGAAAATGAACGACTTACAGAAATGTTAAATCAAGAAAGACGAGCATTGTATGATGAAGAAATTGTCCGAGAATTGGCAACAAGGTCAGAAAAAAATTACAAAAATAAATCAACAATTTATTTTCAGATTGTTGGATGAAGAACGTGAAAGATCAGACAATCTTGAACAACAAGTAAAAGATCTTCGATCCCAATTACAACAAGAAAGATCAGCTTATATTGCACTTCAACGACAAATGTTGTGTGATGAAGATGGATCAGAAGAAATGGAAGAAGATGATGTTAGATTATTACAAGACAACATGACATCAAGTAGTGCTGCTCCATCTGAAGATCTTTACAGCGAAGAATATGAAATTTGTGAAGAACGTGAAGATACACCACAAATTCAAACTCCACAAATTGATTATTTGATCATTTCAACACAATCAATATAAAAAATTCATGCAAAAAATTTGCTTAAACCGGTTAAAAAAATAAATTTTTCACAATTTACCACATTTTTTCCCACTAAAATCAAAAATTTTGATCATTTGCCAAAAGGAGCCTTGTGATTTTTTTCGTTGCTGGCAGTCGTTGGGGTGAGAGAGTTTATTGCAAAAGACACAGAGCAAAAGTGTAGACAAAAAAGTCGCAAATGCTTGCTTTCTTATTTTTCTTTTTTTCGTTGTTTGAGCCGCGCGCAAAATTTTGTTTGGACGGCGGACGTTCTGAATAGCATGCATCAACTGCCGATTGCATACTATTTTTTTAAAAACCATCAACAACATCATTTTTTTTCCATTTCATGTTTGATCACATAATTTTATTTTGTATTGTTTCATGTTTTTGAAATTTTTGGCTCGAGTTCAAAAAAAATTTGTAAATTTTTTTGTCATGTGTTTTTTGAAGTTTGACACAAAGCTTTTTTTTGTGCGTCTTTTTTAAGAACTTGTGATAATTTCCCGGTTAAAAAAAACGATAACGTTATAACAGATGAACAATTGGCAAAAGTGATCTTTTCATCCCTGACTTTAACAGCCAAGCTTTTGCAAACCATGCAATAAACAAACTTTTTTTTGTCATTGGCCTTGAATCAATAATTTTTTTCTTTCAGTTTTGATTTTTTTAGCTTGAATTTTATTCTGATTAATTTTTTTTTCTAGTTGATGAAAAGTCTGTTTCAATTTGATCTCATTTGTTCTTCCGTGTTATTAAGTTGAAAAGCTGCTCCTACTTGCGTTTTCCGATTTACTCAAGTCATTCGTTGTGTACTTTTTCCGACAAAGTTTATTGAACTTTTTCGTGTATCTTACTGTTTATCATCTTTGAAAAAAAAATTTTTTTTGTTTCAAGATTTTGATTTTTTAAAAACAAATTTTTTATTTACGGTTTTTTTGTAGAGATAATCATGGCAGATGGAGCCCAATATGATTCTGGGGAAAATTCTGCCGTTGGTACTCATAAAAAACGTCCTGATCAACAAATTTATCGTCCTGGAATGTTTAAACGTGGGATAGATTTAACACAAACAAAACCAAAAGTAGAAAATCAACCTCCACAATTAGAAAAAAAATTACAACAAGTTAGAAGAAAAGAAAATAATGAACGTGAAAAAAATCGTTCATTAATGTACATTCCAAATCAAAAGGTTTGTAAAATTTTTGAATTGATTAAAAAATGAGGTTTTTAAATTTAGTATCATCAAACATTACCTCCAACAGGTCGTGAAAGAACTTACAGTGATGCACCTAATGGTTATCCTCCAAATACAAATTATTCACGTCGTGGTGGAGGAGGTGGAGGTGGTTATCGTTCCAGAGATAATTTTGATTCAAGATCAGTTAGATCAAATAGGCAAAGACAGACTTATCGTCCATCCAAGTTTAAGCCACCAATCGATACAAGATCAGAAATGGGACAAAATGATGATACACAAAGTATTGCATCAACAACATTTTCAACTGATACGACTGGTTTTAATAACGGGTTTGCATCAGAATTGAATTCTCGTCAAGCTTCATTTCAATCTTTGCTTTCTGCTGATTTACAAAATTTTGATTGGGCAGAAGCGGCATTTGAAGACGATTTTCAATATCCAGGACTTGAAAAATTACCTGAAACCGATTCAAATGGCCATCAAGGTTTGTTTGATTAATGATTGTCTTCTTATCATTTGCATCATTTTTTTCAGAAGATGATTTATCATCAGAAAAAACTCCAACAAGCACACCAAGAAAAGTTTCAGTTACAGTTGAACAAATTGCAAAAGAACAACCTTCAACACTTGTCATTCCAACTTCTGGTGCGCAAAGTAAGCAAATAATGGTCTTTTTTATTGATAAAGGATTAATTCATTTTTTTCAGATGATGAAAAAATACAAAAAACAAAACAAAATGAATTCAAACCAAAAATTAAGGAAGAAATCAATGATTTTAAAGAAAATGAAGAAAACAAAGTTCCAGAAATGAAAATTATTGAAAAAATACCAAAAGTTGAAGCATTTAATGGACAATTTACTGTGGAAGCAAATGATGGATCATTTACGATAAAAACACCAATTGATAGGACAGTTTTATGCTTGAAACTTTTGAATAATCGATTGGCATCGTTGGATCAAAGTGATATGTTGGAAATGACAGAAAGTGAATTGATTGAATATCTGAAAAACTTATCAGAAGATTACAATTCATTGTTACAAAATATTTTCGACTCCAAAAATACTTTGAAAATTACTGGAAGCAATGAGGAATTCAAATCATGTGCTTTGGAAGCCATGAAAGTTCGACAACAAGCAGAAAGAATTGTCAAAGCTTTACTCGTGAAAAGAACAAATTATGCTTTGAGTATTGTCACGGATATCATTATGAAATCCTTGTTTATTGTTTCTGCTTTGTTGGTTTTCAACTTGGAAGAAGCAAAAAAATACCAAATGATCGATGCATTTGAAGGAATTTGGCAAAAGTTGATTTCTACCGTCAAAACTCATGTCACATTGTTTGGAAAAAATGTCGTGATTCAACTGATTGCTTTGATGAGATCAAGTATTTCAAAATTGTCAGAATACATGAAAGTTGATGAATATCTCGATGATTTCATCAAAGCTGTTTTATCATCAGATTTGTCAGATTTTTCCAAAGCATTTATTCTTCCAGAAAATTCAAAAAATCCATTTGATTGTCCAGAAAATATTTTAAATTTTGCGGGTATTGTTTATCAATGGCATGGTGATTTATCACGTTATCAATCAATGATTTTGGGTTCAACTGATTATGATCCAAGTTTAAAATTTTATTTGTTATCTTTTGTTTTTGATCCAAATTGTGGTAAATCATTAAATCAAATGGGAGCTGTTGCATCATATAAGGTAAGTTTCTAAAACTTTTAACAATATTGTCCCGTCCCTTGTAGATACCGTAACCTATGAAGCTAGTATTTTTTCCAAATTTATAACTTTTAACCCGCATTGTGCTTGCTTTGAATGCTTTCCTTTGAAAAAAAACCTGTCTATCAGCTAAAATTTATAAAAACAAATAACAAATTGGCATGCTTTTCTGAAAAATTTAATCCAAAAAAAAACTAAAATCGTTTTTTTCAAAAAAAAAATTCCAGAGCTCGCGTAGGAGAAGTTTGGCAAGAAGGCGCGCATATGGTCGTCGAATGTCATCAATTGATGAACAACAGGTTCAAAAATCATTTTTTATTACTTTAAATTAAAAAATTGAATTATTTAGACACCATCAGAATTATTAAATGCTGTATTTTTATTTTCACATGCATTGACGACAAAAAAACCATTTTTGGGTTCAGAAACCAAACTTATATCACTTTTAGATTTTCAAAATAATGGTCATGATTCTGATTCAAATATTGTAAGTTTTCTAAATCATAAAAAAAGGATTTATTGATTGTTTTCCAGGAAAGATTGGCATTTACTCAACATTTCCTGTACCTGGCAAATAAGGCATTTAACAATGATTTGACTGATCTAAGTTTGGCAACTGACAAAGTTATTTCTGAAATCACAGAAATCTTTTCCAAAGAAACCGAAACAACAGTTTTCACCAGTTTGGACTTGGTTTATCAAATTGGAATTTTTTGGAATTTGATTAACACGGAAAAAATTGAAGAACAACCAAAAAATTGTTTGAAAAAAGTGCTCATGGTTTATCTCGAACATCTTGCTGGAAATTTGTTAAATCTCGCGGAAGTTGACAATCCAACGGATGTCAAAACCAAAGTCAGTTATTTTTAACAAAAACTTTGATCAAAAACTGATTTTTAGCTTGAATTTATCGCGTCACCATTGTCAGTTTTGGCACAAGTTTTTCCTCACATTGGTGGAAATAAAATTCCATCAGATTCCTTGGATCTTTCATGGTTGAACAAAATCATGAGAGCATTGTATGAAACTGATCAAGTTTCACAAATAATTTTGCCAGAATCATTATTGATTTTACATGGAAACAAAGATTATCCATCCAAAAATTTCTTGTTAAGTGAAAAAACTACAGATCCATCATCAGGAGCAATTCTTGGTCGTTTATCAATAATCACGGATTTTTTGAATAGTTTTACAAAAGAATAACCCCACTTATGGAAACTATGTTTAAAAAATTGGGTTATTTTGTGATCTCATTTTTTTGCCTTTCAAGAAAAAAAATAAAAAAATTTATATTTGGCCACGAACATTGATTCAATGATCAATCAAATCTTGAAAAACACGTTTGAAAAAAATGCTAATCATTAATTTCAAATCAAACAAGTTTTTCTTTGACCAAGATTATCATTTTTTCCCAAAATGTTGCGTCAGAAAACTATCTGGATAACTGTATTATTATGTTCTATGATAACCATTATCCCTACTTCTGTCAAAACCTATACAATCACACAATTCGATCGCCAATGGATTGATTCCCTACGACACACGGCAATGTACTACTACAATCTAGACTGGGCCCGTCGTCAACAATATCAAGTACTTTTAAATAATGCTAGAAGTCAACTGGTGATTAATACTTACTTTTTCATATATGAATACTTATTTCTAGAATCATCCTTATCAACAAAGCAGCATTTTTGGTAGCAATTACACAGTTCCAGCAAATGCAAGTTATATATCGAAAAAACAAATCTTTACCCGTATTCGTGATATTAACTAACTGTTTATTTTGATAAATAAACCTAATCCAAGGCATGGAGAAATGAAATAACAAAATAAAACCTTCATTTCTGATCTAGAACACCTCGTACATGAACCTAGTTGAGATCAAAAATATCGTTCCTTCTACTTCTTTCCACGTGGATTTAACAGTTCCTGAGCAACAGATACCATATGTGCATCATCCAATTTCTTTGGTTTGTATTTCTCCAAGTTAATCAGCACCAAAGTTGGATATGAAAAAAAGGATACAAAATAAAACGCTGATAACAATCGGGTACGCTACAAAAAACATTAAAATATCAATCTTACCAGTCTAATAATCAAACTTACAACATGTTTTTCCAAATAATACCACTTCATCTTGAATAACAAGCAATTTTATAACAAAACTTTGGTTAGCTCAAACAAAACGTGAAAAAAATGAGTACATGGACAAAAATTCTCGACACGAAATTGGTTTGCTTCAGCTCTTGAAGAATTTGAAACAAAATGAAAATTCTGATTTTGGTTTTTTGTTACATAAATTACTTGTCATAAAATGTGGAACCCAAGTTGGTTAAACACAAATTTGAAACTTTATCACAAGTTTTAAGAAATCCCGACTTTGACAAGGCAGAATTTGTCCCAAACAAAACCTAGCAACTTTTTAATGTCAAAGAAAGTTCAAACTTGTCTGATTCAATAATTATGATACAAAAATTGTTGTATTGCTAATTTTTTGCGTCAAGTGCAACTTTGATGCTTGAAAATCAAGAAATATTGCCATTGTGAGACTACATTTGAATTTGATTTTTTATTGAGTGACTTTGACCTATCAAAAAGACATGACAACAGAATGAAGGAAAATGAAAGGGGAGAGGGGGGAGGGGGGGGTGTGAACAGTTCTTTTTAAAAACAAAAACTAATCGCATATTGACTCATTCCTGTGCCAGACATGGCCACATTTTCCAAAACAAAAATTTTGTTTTGAAAATCTTGATCAACAGCAAGGAAAGTACAGCCAAGCGCGAGAAATGTCTTCAAACCACCATTGCGACGACGATTGTTTTGTTCCTTTGGCGTTACCCTCTCCGGCCCCTCTTTCACTTTTTTTTCACAGTGCAATCAGCTTCTTCTGGATTCGGTTTCTGAGAATGCCGTCATTTTCTTCGGTAGTGATAAAATCAAAAATCGAGCTCAAAAAAAAGTCTGGTTTTTTGCCGATGATTCACTGCCTTCCAGACTGATGCGCTCCTCCCTCCCTCAGCCATTGATCAGTTACGCAATAAAGACTTGTTCATGATCACTCAGTTACAAAAAACGGCGCTTTTCTTACTTCTTTTCATTTCTGGAATTTGACCATGCAATTTTTGAGGTGAAATTTTTTTATGGTTTGTTTTCAGAAAGTTGACGCCGTTGAAACCATGCGAAACAGAAACAACAAACTGCGTGCTTTTGCATTTATCTCGTTCTTCAGCCTCATTTATTTGTACCTGTACATCAAGAATTCTGTCTCATTCATTCAAATGTCACCAAAACATCTTGACTCATTTGTCGGTTACCGTAAATTGCCTGAATAGTGGGTTTCTTTCACAAAACAATGATACAATCCATTTTCAGCTTGCAATATCCTGTTCTCGTCGACGTTGATTGTTTGAAACTTTTTGCGCAAAACCAATCAGCTACCAGTTGTCAAACTGTTTTCAACACCGACCAAATCACACATGATTTATTCAGAGAAGACGGCTGGGAAATTTGCAACTTTGAGATTGCAAAAGGGGCGGATTTCATGATTTTTTATTTACCAAATCACATCAAATACATTAAGTTGTAAGTCATTCACTGTTTTCAAAGCATAGAATCGGCGTTTATTGAATGCAGTATCTAGGGAGAAAGGGGAGGCACCCGAGTTGGAAATCCATAAATACGAAATTCCAGAAACTTTGCAGCGCGTACATGGGGAAGTTATCAAAAGTACGTTGTAACACGGGTTCAAAAGAAGGGTTTGATGCAAAACTTGGCATTATATTTATGTCAGCCGATAATACTTCAGAACTTTTTTAGTTTTGCAATGCGCTCTGATGAATTTGGATTTGATGATGGCAACGTTACTCATTCCCACAAATTTTATGTGCCAAAGGATCTCGACGATTTTTCCCGTCAAATGTCCGTTGGTGACGCGGAACCATGCAATTCGGACTTTGCGATTGATAAGAACGCATTTTTCAAAGTTTCGCCAAGATTCGCTACTAAATTGTCAGGATTCCGTGATTTTGCTTGGCAACACAACGTCACGTTGATGATTTTCGGCGAGACTTTGTTAAGTTGGAAACAAACCTGCCAATTTATTCCGCAAATGATGCGCATTACTCTTGCCATCAAGTATTCCGAATTCAGCGATGAATTTTTTGAAGCTTTGAAAAAGTCACGTCAATTCAAGTTGTTCTTTTCCTATGGCAAGGTGAGGTTCATCTTTGGAAACAATCAGCTTTTGATTGCGTCTTTTCAGCTGGAAGATTCTTTTGAATTTACATTGATTGTTGATGGGGTCGAAGTTTTGGTTCATCTAATTTATGCCGATGATTCAAACAAGAATCATGTCACCAAAATGAACGTAACTTCCCAAACACAAACAACGTTGTATTTTCCAAAAATCGACAAAATCTGCGCCGGTTCTTTGCATGATGTTCTTGTTTATGTCCCCTGCAATTCTGTTGAAATCTTGAAGGTGAGCGTATATATTTCATTGGAAATGCTTTAAACAAAATTTAGGCTAGTTACGGTAATGAACAATGGTTGTTGGACAACCCTTCGAAGAAGTACACTTGGAATCAAGTTGAAAATCTGAAAATTGGGCAACCAATTATCAACGACAGCGATTGGAAAACTGTTTTCCAATATTATTTGTGAATTTTTGACAATTGAGATATGTCCAATTCTGAAACGTTGAAAAACAACATTCTTCAATTTTTTAAGTAATTTTGTTGAAACGGTTATGCATTAATAAATTTTTTGTAGTTTAAAAAAATCTGTGATTTGAATGCCACCTTTTTTTTCAAGTTAAGTTTTATATTTTGCACTTTTGGTTTGATCTTGCTTTGTAAGAAAGTTTTTCTGATTTTTATCACTTTTGATCAATGTTTTGAACAATCTTTCGAAACTTGTTTGTCCATTTTTTCCGGCATGAACCATGGCTATGGGAAACTCAAAAAAAGCGATGAGTAAGAAGCAAAAAATCGAGGCAGACGATTTTTTATGAACATGGAATGCAATCCAAAACAAAAAAAAATTTGGTCCAAGCTGAATCATTTTTACTGATCAGTTTTGAGCAACTCGTTTGTTGGTTGTTTAAAAATGATGGCTTACAAACTAAAAGTCATGATTGTTGGGGATTCTGGAGTTGGTAAAACATCTTTTGTGGCTAATTTGACCAATGAAACGTATTTTATCCGCCATATTCCAACGGTTATTGATTTTGCCGCTTATCACACTTCTGCTTATGGTTTCAACTTCAAATTACTTTTACAAGACACCACTTCAATTCCGGATTACAATGACATGAGAACTGCTTTTTACCGCCATTCACACATCATTTTCCTTTGTTTTTCGTTGGCCAACCCAGAGACGTTTGAAAATGTCAAAAATAAATGGTGGTCAGAAATTCAACAATTTGCACCAGATAAGCCGGTCATCCTTGTTGGTAAGTTGTCAAATTACTTGGCCATGGATTAATGTTTAATGTTTGTTTTTTTAGGATTGAAAGAAGATTTGAAAACAGATCGTCTTGTTCAAAAACGATTGGAACGTAAACGGCTCTCATTTGTCACAACACGTGAAGGTCGAAATCTTGCCAAAGAATTGGGATTTTCATCTTATGTTGAAATGTCAGCAAAATGGAAAGACGATGCAAGAAAGGTCGTTGATGAAGCTTTGCGCATATTTTGTGTGCCTGAAGTTGAAGAAGAACCAAAAAGCGTTTTACGTCGATTGTTTGGACGGTTTTGGCGTCGTGATTAAATTAATGGTTTAAAAAGCGGAAAGCTATATCCAGGGTTTTTTTTTTTAAAAAAAAGGGGGGGGGATGATAGATAGCCGAGCTTGGGTACACCATTGGGGGCGCTTCAATTTTTACTGTGCAATTTATCATTTTATTTTTTTTGGCAAATTCACTTTTTAATAAAGAGTCATGATAAGTTTGGGAAAATCTTGAAGGTAAAAGGAGGGACGGGGAGGGGAAGAGGGATATGGGAAAATAACTGGAAAAAAGAGTTGTTTCTTCAGCATTTAAAAACATGCACGCAAGCGCTGGAAGTTGTCAAACTTTCACATTTTCAAAATTTTTTCATTAACAAAGCTCAAAATCAATTGTTTTAAAACCAAAATATGAACAATTATGACGGTTAGATCATTTTTGTCATTTTTTCCTTGTTTTCATTGCCTTTACTGCTGTCACGGTCTTCTTGACCTACATTATTTCAATAGTTTTGGATCCAAGTTCACAACTGACCGACTCGTTTACCGATAGCACCTTTTTTTCTGATTTTTTAATTAGTCGTTTTTTTTGTTTTTTAATCTGATTTTTAATGGACATTGAAATCTTCAAATCTGATTTAAAAAACATCGTATTTGGATCAAAAATATTATCATTTTTTTCAAATCAAAAAGTTGTCATAACTCATTTCTTGGTTTTTAATAAGTATTTAAATGATATATTTGAGAACTTGGTAGATTGACTGACCTGAAGGAGGCTATCAGCGAAAAAAATCTTTTAATCCGTTTTTGGAATGCGAGAAACCTCGTTTTTAAATGGAATGCTGATATTTTTACCTTTGAGAGCCTTTAGCGTCAAAAATTTCGAGTATCTTTTGATTTTCCTGATTTTTGAGGAATTTAATTGTTTTTTTTACACTCTTTCATTTTTCCCTAAAAAGTTATTTTGATTTTTTTTTTCAATCAAAGAAATTCCGTTAAAAAATTTGTTTTGAATTTATCATTTTCGAATATTTTTCGCGTTAATAAATGCATTCAAATCTAGCAATTTATCGGCACCTGCGAACATCTCCGGAAAAATGAATGAACACAACGGATCAAGGCCTTTCTTGTGCATTGCTTTAGTCGAGATCGGCCATTGTGTTGATCCGACAGGACATCGACGCTCTCATACCAATTTTCTTCCTATTTTGGATCGTCAACCATCCGGCGTCCTTTTTTTCCATCAGGTAGCAGCGACAATACAAGAAAAATGGCGAAAAGGACCATGGCAAAACCGCGATTGTTAAATTTTCTTGGACATTGATCGGTTCTTTCTTTTGAAATTCTGTCTAGTTTTTATTTTTCTTACGATTTTTGCCCAAAAGTGCGAATTTTTCTCTGAGCTAAACGGATGGTTCCTTGTGCCGGTGCACAAGTGATCCCAAGTTTGTTGCGAAGACATCAGCCATTTTTTTTATTTGTTTAACACTTTTTTTTGTAATTTAAGAAACTTCTTGTTAGTTCAGGCCAATTTTCTTCAAAATTGAGGTTATTTTTCGAGTTCAAACAAAAAAATTTATGTGGAACACGCGTTTTGAGTATTAAAAAGCTTGATTCTTTGTTTTTTTGTGCAAAAAAATTGAATGTCCTTGGAATTTTCAAGTAAAAATGTAGCCAAGTGTCTTTTTATGAGCGATCATTCTGTCAGGAACAACACAAGTGTGGAGCTTATTATTTTTTTTTGACGATATATGGAAGAAAAGTAGAACTGTTCAATTTTCATAAAAAGTACTTACTTCATTTTTATGCAATGCTTGATTGAATCTTTTCTTTTTTCTTTGATTTTAAGTAGAAAACCATTTTTTCCCAAGGTTTTTTTTTTTGACAGATTTGAATCATTTTCTGTTGTTTTTGTTTGTCGTACAAATGAAAACTGATCCATGTTCGTCATTTTTTTTTTGTTGAAGCTAACGGTTGGCTTTGATTGCCATTTATTTGCATACTTTTTACCATTCACGCCTCATTTTGCAGCTTTTGCCGCTCTTGTTGATCGAAGGTCAACTCGGACAACAAACCAGCCATTTGTTTTTTTGGTTGTCATTAACGGTCAAAAATTTTGGAAATTTTGTTCAAAATTTATGAATCATTTCCGCACAATGTTTTTCATATTTTCATTCATCAAAAAAAATTCAATGACATTTTTTATTTTTTCACTTTTCTTCAAATCGTTTTTTGAAGATGTTCAAGTGAGGAACTGAATCCCATTTGTCCATCTGTTGGTCGTCCAGTATCTGACGGCGATACATGCGTACATGCCCACAGATCAAAGCAAACGCGTTAAACAGCATTTTGCCTTTCTTCTCCTTTTTTTTCCATTGTCCGTTATGGTTTAAGGTGACCAGTCAAAAATCATCTTCAGCTTCCAGTTAGCGGTCCAATTTCAATTTTTGGAGGAAAAAAAAACTTCGCCGCCTTGAGGCAACGCGTGATTTGATTCCACTGCCTATTTTGAAGCCATTTTCATTTTTTGAACCAGTTTTGTGGTTTTATTAAATCCCTCGATGTATGCGAGATTTTTTTTTGGAAGACATTTTTTATTATTGACAATTTTAAAAATGATTATTTTTTCAGATCAGATTTTCTACATGACAAATTCTTGGAAACCGTCGGTATCCCGACGATTATCCAAGAATATGGTCAAATGTATCATTTTTATTTTTGTGATCTCATTTGCTGATGCATCATCACGTTTATTAGATTCCGATGTCATTAATGATGCACAAAAATATCGTCAATTTAGATTGGAATATTTACGCAGGCATCGACGTCAACAACCAAAAGAAATCAATGTTTCGGTAAGTTTTTTTTCCCTCTTTTTCCAATGATTTATTAGGTGTTGTTTATTTTAAAAAAATTCCAAAGAGTTTTTTTATTAGCATTTGATGAGATTTTACGGAATCGATAAGATTTTGAGGATGACCGAATTTCATCACGTTTTCCTCCTTATCAATATTTTCGCATCTTTTACTTTTTCTTGACCTTATTTTTTTTTTGAAATCCAAAAATTTAAAATCATAATTTTTGATTCGAAAACAAAACTTCAAAAAAAAGTGATAAATTTTAAACAAACATTTCAGTTGACGGCACCATTGTTTTCAAGCAGATTGTTTGATTACGGTAATAACACAGGTGATAATGAATTATCACCAGGATTGGATGTTGATAAAAGAATCAATTTACGGAATCCAATCAAATTTGATTCTGGAACATATCAATCAGTTTTTATTCTGAGTAATGGTGGAATTAGTTTTGAATCAAATTCACGAATTTATCATTCAAATATTTTCACAAAAGATTCGAATTCAGCTAAACTTATTGCACCATTTTGGAATCGGAATGATCTTCGAAATGGTGGTCATGTTTGGTATCGTGAAGTCACACGTAAGCAACTTAAAAATTTGCGTCCTCATCATGGTTAATTTTTAGATGGCAGAATTCTGGAACGTGGTCAAAGTGAAATCCGTTATCAATACGATAAAAATGTCAAGGTTTTATCGTGCTTGTTGGTTACTTGGGAAAAGATGCAACCATTGGGAAATCAAGTTTTACCAGATGAAAACACAAACACCTTCCAAATGGCACTTTTTACAACCGAAGATTACACTTATGCCAATTTTATTTACAGCAATATTGGCTGGACTCAAGGTGCTGAAGCAGGTTTCATAAGTGGAACAGAACGTGGGGATTTTGCTTTGCCAACTTCTGGAACTGGAAGCATCATGTATTTGGAGGAATATGGCAATACTGGTATTCCTGGTGAATGGATGTTTGAATTGCGTCCAGAACGAGTTGTCAGATGCAAAGCTGGAGTCAAAGGCAATCTTTGTGATGAAGGTAAGAAAAAACAAAATAATTGTGCGTAATTATTGATTTTTTTCCAGAATGTTCACATGGTCAATTTGGTGAAGATTGTGTACAATGTTGTCATTGTGCTGGTGGAGCAAATTGTAATTCAACAAGTGGTGAATGTCCAACAGCTAGTTGTGATGATTGCTGGTCTGGTTTGACTTGCCATAAAAGTGAGTTTCAAATTCCTTTTTTTTTTCAATTTTCACATCATTTTTTTTTGTAGAAAATCCAGTTTGTGGTGAAAAAGATAAAAACTCATGTGTAAGAAATGCTGTAGCATATTTTTCAATGAATTATTGTAATGAAGAAGTTGTTGATTGTCAATGTTTACAAGGTTATGAAGGTGATGGTAAAGTTGAATGTAAAGATATTGATGAATGTCAACAACCAAATACTTGTCATGAAAATGCTATATGTACAAATACACCTGGACATTATCTTTGTCAATGTGCATCAGGTTTTACTGGTGATGGTGTTACTGAATGTGTTTCAGAATTTTTATATTCTTATAATGGACATGAAGAATTGCCGAAAAATCGTAATGCAAAAGTTGCATTTCAACTTAAAAAACCACTTGTTATTTTTGGAAAACAACGAAATATTTTGACAATTTCTAATTCTGGACTTATTCTTGTTGAAGAAATGAGTAAAGTGCATGTAAAAGACAAACTTGAAGATATGAATGTCCTCGGAATAGCTCCATTCTTTGGGCCGATTGACCTTTCTAAAGGCGGAAGAGTGACAATTGCAGAAGTTTTCAATGAAGATGTCCTTGCAAGAGCTTCAAATAAAATCAATGAAAACTTGGAACAACCAACATTTATTGCGACAAGCGCATTTATTGTGACGTATCTCAATGTCAGTTCAGAAACTTCAGATGCAAAGAACATGTTCCAAACATTGATTGTTGGTGGTAAAAACAAACGTGGAGAAGAATTGACATTTACCATGTTATTGTACAAAGATTTGGTATGGACAGAAGGTGCAGAAGCTGGAATCATGACAACGGATAAGACAAATTCTATTCATTTACCTGGTTCAGGAACTGAAGGCATTGATCAATTAAGCCAATTAAGTAATGTCAAATCATCAGGAATGTGGTTGTTCAGAATTGATCAAGATGTTGTGTTCCCATGTATGAGATTAGCATTACAACCACCATATTGTGATGCTGAATCACCAACATTGGTCAACAATCCTAAACGTTTACCAACATCTACTACTCCCAAAAAGACTTCTCAAACTTCAGCTTCTGAAACCGTCAGGATTTCAACCGAACATCATTCAAAAGTGTCAGTTCCAGAATCTACAAGCTCGCAACAAACTAAACCAACTCAAGTACCGTCATCTGTCAGAACTCGTCCATCGACTGTCCGGGAAAGCACTGAACATCGACCAATTTGGTCAATTAATCCAGAAGAAATTGACAAAATGCCAGAAGATGCTTTTGAAACAGTAACTTTCCCACCTTTTGTTACTGTTGTTCCCGAAGTCTTCACTTCACAACCCAAACAATCGGTTTCACCAGTTGAATCACTGGCCAAAAAAACAACTTGGCCAGAATTTTCTACGCCTGCAAAAACTTCATCGGTGTCAGAAACCACTCAAAATTTATCATCACAAAAACCAGCAAAACCTGACGTTGAATTCTCCAAATCGGAAGAAAATCGAAACATTGAAAAAGTTGAAGAAATTAAAAAAGTTGTTCCATCAACAAGAGAAAAATCAAATCCAGTTGAAACTCCAAAAACTGCTCCACCAGTGCCAACTCCTGTTTCTACTCCATCATCAACTCAATCACCGATGACAGAAAAGAAATCTCCAACAACAAAATCTCAACCAATTTTGATTACCAAGAAACCAAAAGCTGTTCCTACTCCTACAACAACCACAACAACTGATCCAAGACTTGAAGCTGTTCCAGTTGATAATGACCAGATTTTGGATGCCGAAGGTTCTACTGGAAACAAAGCTGCCATTTTTGTTCCAACAGCTATTGTCGTGATTTGGGTAATTTTACTCATCATCATTTCTTTGGTTATTTGTTGTAAAAGAAGAAGAGCTAATCGGGAATTCCACACAATGTATGGTCCAGGATATGGAGTTAGACCAGTCGCTACAGGATTTGCCATGAGAAAAGGTTCAAAACAATTTGATCCATCATACGAAGACAATATTGAAAAAGCTGCCAGATTAAGTGCCGAAATGAATTCATACAATGGAGTGAGTATTCGTCATTGATTAAATTTTTTGTTCTTGTTAATTTGTGTTAAACCCTAATACCTTTAGAATGGTCGAATTTCCTTATACGGTTCATATTGGAATTTGGCCAACAATAACCCATTCCCGCCTACTACTTCTGTTGATTTGTTAAATTCCAATTCAAGTAATGCTTCTCCTGTTGGAAGCGCCATAACAGCAGCTACAACAGCTTCTGCCAATAACATTAACGGTTTAAATACTAATTTAATTCCTAATAATTTTAAAACTCAACAGGTGAGCTAACATTATTTCAACAACAAATAAAAAGATAAAATGGTGCTAATCGATAATTTCAGCGTTATAATTATGCAAGTCATTATTAACGCCATTGGCTTCAAAGCTTGTTATCCCAGTTTTGATGCATTCCGGCTAATTTTGATTGCCAGAATATTTGCTGCCAATGATTTTTGCTCTTTTTTTTTCATGTGCCAAAAATGGTTTTTTTATTATTCCAAAACATACATTTCAAACCTTAATGATTGCTCTATTTAAATTGTAGTTTTTAAACAAAAAAACTACAAATTTTTACTGGTATTTTTTACATGAGAATGACACACAAAAAAATATTCTTTTCTGATAAATTCTCAAATCAAAAAATCCGCAAATATATTGTTTTGATTATTTCTTTCAAATGTTCATTTTGATAACTATTTGAATTTGCGATTTAATAAAAAAAATTAACAATCGAAAAATTTAGAAAAAAACCATTGGAAATTGTCAAAAAAATTTTTGGCATGCCATCAAATCAAAATTAATATCATTGACCTGGCAAAATGAACAATTGGATAAGTTCACTTTTTTGTTTTCAAACCTCAAAACAAAAATGTTATTCAATATCAAAAGTAAACCGATAGGCCAATCAAATGATTAATGTTTTTGAAATTTGTTTGCCTTTTCAACAACTTTTTTTTGTCAGCGTGGCATTTTTAGTAACATCAACATTTGTGATTTTCCAATCAAAATGTATGGGAATTTGATAATCATAATTGTTACCCTATCAGTTTTTTTGATGTCAGGTCACTCAACGAGTAAGTGAATCAAGTTTCTGAATCTTTGATTGACAAACTACATTTCCAGTTGTGAAAGATCTGAAAGAATTAAAAAATGAAGTTGCTTTACTCAACGAACCTGGCAACGATAGTTTGAAAAATATAGAAAAAGTCATCGACCATATGACAAAACTTGTTACGAATTCTACTGCATTCGATTTTACTAAAAATGTAAGAAAATTCAAATTTAACCATAAAATAAATCAGTTTTTTAAGCCAAAAGAAGACGAAACAAAAGCTTTCAAGGATTTGCTTGATGAATTGGATCGACAATCCCAAAAAGCTCGATCTAATTTCCAAAACAGCTTACAAAAACCAGCTTATTTCAGTGAAAACATGTCAAATGTGGATAGCTCATAGATGACTTTTGTTTTCTTCGATAACAGACAGTTAACGTTGCCCAAATCTGATTTGTTTATTTTTTTTATGGACAATCGGATATGCCTGATTGTTTATGTTTCAAAAAATCGAGACAAAAATAAGATGTTTTCCAATATCCATCGGAAAGTCGGTTAAAAAAATTATCTGTTTTCAATAACTTTTTTAGTTTGCGTAAATGTGAAAATCTGATTTTTCAGTCAAAATGTACGTGAGTTTGACAACCATAGTTGTCACAATTTCAATGTTTTTAATGTCAGATCAATCAACATGTAAGTAGACTTGAAGTATGAAGGATTTTGTTTCAAATCGGTACACTTATTGTTTTTCATGCTAATTCTTGGAGTCTTGAAAAGTTTGCAGCAAGTGATCAAAAGCGTATTTTCAGTTGTAGATCAACTAAAAGAATTAAAAAACGAAAGAGCTAGTTTTGGAGAATTTAAATTTGACCCTGAAAGTATGAAAAAAATGGAAAGACATATCGGTAAAGTATTGAACCTTTTCACAAATTCTACTTTCATGCGCAATGTAAGAAAACTTGGATTCAGCATTATGATACGTTTTTTAGCCAAACGAAGAGGAAATGAATGCTATCCGGGATTTTTTCCATGAATCGCAACGGCAAACCGATGAAGCGTTTGCTAAATATCATAAAAGTTTACGACAACCTTCTTATCTTCGAGAAGACTCGTCAAATGTAGATGGTTCATATTCTGGAAGTGCAGCTCTGTTTGGAGGATCATCAGGTTGGAGTTGGGGTGGTAGCCGCAGCCGAAGCCGTTACAGTGGTCGAAGCAGAAGTTGGGGTGGAAGTCGAAGCAGCAGTCGAAGTCGAGGTAGAAAGGGTTAAACAACTGTTTCCAACATATTTTGAAAAAATGTTAAACATTTCTTCCAAATGTTAATGTTGATAACTATTTGAATTTGCGATTTAATAAAAAAAATTAACAGTTGAAAAACAGATGATTTTAGCAAAAAACCTTTGAAAATTGTTAAAATCTTTTCTCATTTGGCCAAATCTGATTTATTTTTTTTGAGCAATCGGATGTGCAGTGCCTGATTGTTTATGTTTCAAAAAATCGAGACGAAAATGAGATGTTTACGAACATCCATCGGCCAGTCAGATAAAGAAAAATTATGAGTTTTCAATAACCCATCTAAAAATCTGATTTTTCAGGAAAAATGAGTTTGACAATTATAGTCGTCACAATTTCAATGTTTTTAATGTCAGATCAATCAACGGGTAAGTAAGTAGCTTTATAGTTTGAGGGATTTTGTTTCAAATCGGTAAACTTATTGTTAAAATTTTTCATGCCAATTTTTGACGTCTTGAAAAGTTTGACAAGTGGCAAAAAACGCGAAAATTATATCAAAAAAATTTGAATCTGTTTTTGATTAATAAATTGTGTTTTCAGTTGTAGATCAACTAAAAGAAATGAAAAACGACGTTGCTAAATGGGGGGAGCCTGGCACTAACAGTTTGGAAAACTTCAAAAGATTTATTGGTAAAACAAAGGACCATCTCACAACTTTTTCTAAAATTGATTTCTTTAACGTAAGAAAACTTGAATTCAACATTAAGATACGTTTTTTTAGCCAAAAGAAGATGAAGCGAAAGCTCTCGTGGATTTGCTCAATGAATTGGATCTACAATCCAAAAAATCGCATGCTAGTGTTCAAGAAAGTTTACAACTTCCTTTGACGAATCTCGGAGGAGACTCGTCAAATGTTGAAAAATCATCAGGTTGGAGTTGGGGTGGGAGCCGCAGCCGAAGCAGTTACCGAAGTCGAAGCAGAGGTTGGAGCGGAAGTCGAAGCAGGGGTCGAAACAGCGGTCAAAGTCGGGGTAGAAAGGGTTAAAAAACTATGTATTTCCAACATAGATATGAATACTTTGAAAAAATATTAAAGATAAAACCTTTCAAATGTTAATGTTGATAACTATTTGAATTTGCAATTTAATGATGAAAAATTAACAGTTGAAAAACAGATGATTTTAGCAAAAAACCTTTGGAAATTGTCAAAATCTTTTTTTGGACAATTTGGCCAAATCTGATTTATTTTTTTGAGCAATCGGATGTGCCTGATTGTTTATGTTTCAAAAAATCGAGACGAAAATGAGATGTTTACCAATATCCATCAGCTACTCAGATGAAGACAAATAATCTGAGTTTTCAATAACCCTTTTAATTTGCGTAAATGTAAAAATCTGTTTTTTCAGTCAAAATGCACATGAGTTTGACAATCACAGTCGTCATAATTTCAATGTTTTTAATGTCAAATCAATCAACATGTAAGTAACTTTGAAGTTTGAGGGATTTTGTTTCAAATCGGTGAACTCATTTTTAAAATTTTCCTTGACGTCTTGAAAAGTTTGACAGCAAGTGGTAAAAAGCGCGAAATCAAAAAAATTTGAATCTCTTTTTGATTAATAAATTGTGTTTTCAGATGTAGAAAAACTAAAAGAATTGAAGAACGAAGTTGCTGAATGGGGTGACGCCACTAACAGTTGGAAAAACATAATAAGATTCCTCAATAAAACGAGCAACCTTTTCACAAATTCTACTCGAATTGATTTTTTTAACGTAAGAAAACTTGAATTCAACATTAAGATACGTTTTTTAGCCAGAATCAGAAGACATGAAAGCTCTCAACGATTTGTACAATGAATTGGATCGACACTCCGAAAAAGTGCGAGCTGGTGTTCAAAAAAGCTCACCAAAACCTTCTTATCTTGGAAGAGACTCGTCAAATGTTGGGGAATCATCAAGTTGGAGTTGGGGTGGGAGCCGAAGCCGTTACCGAAGCCGAAGCAGAGGTTGGAGCGGAAGTCGAAGCAGGGGTCGAAGCAGCGGTCGAAGTCGGGGTAGGAAGGGACGCAGTTGAACAACTATTCCCAACGCAGATATGAATGAATATTTTGAAATGATTTTTTTGTTTGATAATAAAAATTAAAAAAGATCGTATGGCAGCGCATAAGTTTTCAGTGGAACTCCTTGCGTTCATTAAAGTTTAACAAGCAAAAAATTTGAGCAATCAGTCCGTCCCTAATTTCAAACATCAAGTTTTCTATTCATTTTTCTTGATTTTACAAAAAGTCACGTCCAAATTGCCCGTGAATGTGGTAAAAACTCACGTACTGCTAGATGATGATGACAATTTGAGTTGAAACGAATTTTCCATGAGTTTTTGATCTTTCAAAAGAAATCCAAATCGTTAAATCCCATAAGAACACCGATGTCATTTACTGAAAATACAACGTAAAAAATAGTTTTGATATAAAAACAAACCTGGAAAAACTCAATAACAATCAGTCGTCATTGAGGAATTGTTCTGTGGAAACATTCTGTGGAAATAACGTTGCTTCCAAAAGATTCTTCAAACTGTTAAACGAGTCCAATTGCTCCAACAAAGCTCAAGAATAATTTTTATCACATGTATTTCCAAAGATCATGGCTTAAAAAGCTGTTTTGATATGAAAATTTCCAAGAAAACAACCAACCTTGAGTTTAAAGCAACTTCCACCACAAGAATCCACGAAATCTCAATCGCCATTCATTAATTATTGTTTAATAAACATGAAACATCTGGAACCAACATCAAAAACAAAGAAACAATCAGTTGATTGAGGTTTAAAACTTGCGCAAGTTGTTTACCAAATGTAAAAGGTGTGAAAATCAACAAGGCAACTGCGCGACTCTCCGCACCAAGTCTATTTTCTTTTGCTGCTCTTTCAAATACGATTTTAGTGTTTTTTATTGTCTTTTGATGATTTTGTTCAGATCAAACGTTTTGCTAACAAGAATAGTTGCAGTTTCAACCATTAATAACAAAACAATCCAAGAATCAATCAAAATGATTGCAATGGTGTTTTACGTGCAAAAATTCAAAAACTTTGTTTAGCGGGTACAGTAAAAAACGGTTAGTTCAGGGACTTTCCCAACTTGTTGTTTTTTCAGCGTTTTGACTGGCCAGGAGATAGTTGGCCATTTTTTTCCTGTTTTTGACCATTTTTGTCCTCGTTTTTTTTTTTTAATTTTTTTCTGGATAATTTCTAAAGAAATTTTTTAGGTGAACCGAACTAAAATGCCAGCTCTCTACCTTTACGGAACTGATCATCGTGTCAGTGCTGTTGCTGTCGATGAAAATGATCATGAACGTGATGATTGGCACCAATTTTCATTCAATGTTATTGGTCCTGGAAGTGCAGCAGAAGTATTCCGCTTTATCGCCGCTTCCTATCCTCCACATCTCATCAAAAGCATTGTCGTCTCACCACATTTCGACGTTCGTCAATATGCTTGGATGAAAAGTGCTGCATTTGCATATGGTTATCGCAACATGCGTTATTATGGATATTATTATTGAAAAGAAACATGATCCTAAAAATCAACTTGATGATCTTTCACATCAATGCCGGTTTGTATTCGTTCATTAGGTGATTAATTCAAATAATAATAATTCATATAATATTAAGATTATGTTGTTTGATTTATTTAAGAAGATTATTTAGAATAAAATTAGAAAGGAATGATTTGTTCCTGATCCAACGACAAAAGTAGCACTCGGTTCGGAGACCACACACATCGTTGTCTTTTTTTTCTTTTTTGTCGCGTCTTGTTTGGCTGACGAGAGTTGATTGCTCAAACATTCAAGTTTGCAGCGTTTTTTTTTGTTTTTGATATAATTTCCTTTATTTAAATAGAACTTTTCAGATAGATTATTGATAGGTTAATAAATATATAAAAAATCCGATAAAAAAGAATCAAGATTTGAAGAAATATCACAGTTTTGGACAATGTTCATGGTTGACCGGAGTTTAATACCACAATTCCGGAAACAAAAACATTAGTAAGTTGATTGCTATCAAAGAAATGTAAAAACTAAGAGATAAGTTCTCTAGCCTTCGGATTACTCTTTCCCAATATAATGGAAGAGTGTGAATTGAGCGCATTTCCCGTTTTACTTGTAAAAATTCGCGCATCAAAGCAATTAAAAGATCCAATTTTTGAACATCTTGTGATGGTGCAGGACCAATAGCAGCTGTTGTTAAAACTGTTTCGGTTATAATTTGTTCTTGTGATTGTTGATGATATTCCGTGAAGTTTAACTATAATCTTTTTTTGTTTTTAGTTAAAAGTGTTTCAAAACAAAACCTGAGTTGGTATCAATGTTTTAAAAGCTCCACTATCCATGCTGGAATGATTTGATCGAACTTGGACATTTTTATTTCGTCTTGTTTCTTCTCCGCGATTGAATTTGAATCCTCTTGGAACGTAGCAACAGAATAATCTTTTTGCTGCCAAAAATCTGAGAATCCATGGGATTGCCTGAAGGTTTTGCTTTTATTTCTGATTATTTTTAGTGGAAACTCACTGTAAAATGTTGATTTCTCAATGCAAACTTTTCTAAATGGACAAAAATGGAAGATGTGCAAGTTGCAATGCTGATTACCAAGATTAGCGACATGTAGTAGATTCCTGAACATTTTCTTATGCTGAGAAAAATGTGAAAAATGCCCACCTATCACAGGAACTTCACTAAAAGATCCTCTTTGACCTGGTATTGATTCAAATGCAAATTTCATCTCATCCACCAACATCAATAACATGACAGATAAAGACAAAAGTGTCATGATTCCCAAACGAAATTTACTTTCTCGTCTTCCTGTTGCATTTATTGGAGCATGAAAACCGATGACAGCAACCAATCCAACAAGTGTTGTAGGAAAAACAAGGTTGAAAACATAATAAAATGATTGTCGACGAATAATCAAATTAATTTGGACCATTGAAAATGATTCGTTTTCCATATAAACCATTGACCCATTGAATAATCTTGCATCAACCAAAAGCCATTCTTGATTGTCATAAAAATCACCTAAGAATACTTCTTCACCATCGGCTATTAGATTCACGTAATTTGCTTGATAAGACCAGGAGCCAACCTGAAAACATTTTTTAAAATGATGTGACAAAAAGTCAAAATGCCATAATTTTTTGTAATATTTTTCCTTTTTGCATTTTTCATTGTTCCTTGGAGACTACAATTTAAAAACATTGTTTTGACCAGCGGGATTTGCGACGATTATAGGTTTGGAAAAAACACTAAGATTCCCGAAAACTTGCCAATGTCAAAATTGCTCTTTTGAAAAACGCCGGATTTCTGCTTCGTTGAGTTCCGGTGTTATGGTTTTGGAAGTATAAAGCTTTGCTATAACTTTTTACTAACCCTACCGACTTTTTTGAACATCAAAATATTTTTAAATGGCAATTTGTTTGTTTTATTTATTGATTTTGCTTATTGTTTCCTTTGCGCAAGAGTATCCCACTCCTGGAACAATTGCTGGTGTCGATACTGTTGAAACTGTTGATGTTACACCCACTCAAATCATCATTACAACCACAAAAGTTGGTCCAGTTGAACATCTTCATGTTTTTATTGATGTAGTGGATGTTGAAAATGGCATTCATATTCCCCCAACTAATTTGAGTGGATTATTACTTTTGATTACTCGAGGTATGTGACATTGTTTTTTAAATGTGTGAAAAATATTTTCAGGGCGTTATACAATCAATTTTTTACGACCATCAACATGGTATGGTGTAGCTTTTTATAGTGAACAAAAAGCCAATGATGAAGTTCATACAAGTTTTGAAGAAAGATTAGTTAGAACTTTGCCATCCCCAGAAGTGCCACTTCAAACAGAAGACAAATATTTACAAAAACAGCCTGTCGAAATTACTACCACAAGATCTTCCGGAAATGGCAAATCCGTTGAAAATTTGTTAATCACACTTAAATGGTTATTACCAGAAGATTATCGAACAAATCTTCAAGCTGTTGCGAACATGTCATTGAATTGCAAAGATCATGTGCGTTTCAAGACTTTAAAGCTTGCAGATGAAGAATCAGCTAAAGCTGTTGAAGTTAAGCTTGAAAACATGTTTGAGATTACAGAAAAGCGGAATATTAGCCGGCATATTATTGCGAATATTTTGCCAAAATCTTGTCATCGGATTTGTTGGACAACAAAATTAATTGCGCCGTTTGAACATCATAATTTTGAAAAACAAATAGGAAAAGATTGCAAGGAAATTGCGCCAGTGACAGCTGAAGCAACACTCCGGGATTATTTGAGCTATGAAATTAGCCATGGAGATCTAACGATTCACACCAATGTCTCAGGTAATGATGACGGTGATGATTTTGTCACCATAGAAGCCATACAATTGCCAGAAGGAATTGAAACAAAACACAATCAATCAAACAAAATTGAAAAATTTTCGTAAGCAATTTGGCCTTGTTTTTTGTTTGGATAATCAAATTTTAGAGCTCCTGGAACAACAAATGATTTTGTTGTTCACGGATTGGATGCTAATAAATGGTACGCTGTGCAGTACAATTATACAAAACGTTCGCCATTTCTGTACAGTGAATCAGAGCGCTTCATCATTGAACCCAAAAATGGCGCCACAAAAGGTCCATTGAAAATACGCTTTGAAACAAAAGATGCCAACGACAGTTTTTCAAACTCGTCTTCTGGAAATTCAACGAGCCAACTGAAGCCGTATATTGTACTGTTCACAGATCCTGCTTATAAAGAATTCAGAATTGGGGTGGATGTGGATCCTTTTTGTGATGCCAAAGGTCCTAATGCTTCCCATCATTTTTGGTTGACTTCTCAAAATCCCCAAAAAGAATTGAAAGATTTGGATTTGATCCCAGCAATTTGTGGTGCAAAACCTGAACATTCATTGTGTGGAAACAAAATGGATGATTCAAGCCATGTTGTTCCGGGTGTAACAAACATGACCGTTTGTTCAAGTCCAAATCTTTGTTACACCGGAAATATTGAAGTAAATGGAAAGATTTATGCTATGAGAAAAAGATGTGTGAATGTGGTAAATTATTTCCCAATTTTAGAATCCGAAACTGACAAGAAACGAAAATCAAATGCAATGCGACATTTTTGTTCAACAATAACAATTATTTTGCTTTTTTTCCTATTTTAACATTGAAAATTGCGAATAATGCTTGCATTTTTAGATGCATTTTTACATAGGTGCTACAAATAAAAATGAAACTTACAACAAAAGAGCAGTTTTGGGTATCAAATGGGGCATACTTGAGATTTAATGGACATAAAGCTCGAGACGTAATAGGCACAAATAAACGGCATTTACCGTTGTCATGAATTTCCACATAACTATCTGATGATGATTCTGGTACACGTCCTTGTATTCTGAATCGGAAAAAATGGTAAAATGCTTCGAGATGATCAACTCACGAATGATAAAGATAAAATTCTGGTTTCCAAATCCATTTTAATGGGATGAAAGTCGCTGTAATTCCATGAAATTCTGTGACATTCCATGCCAAAAATGGATCCAACCATGAAACATCAAAATAAGCCGATAATGTTGCCAAATTATTTCTTTGATCCAAATCAACAATTTGATACAAACTTGCCTTGACATGTACTTCCACCGAATCATTTGAATGTAAAACAGGTCTTCTATATGGTCTAACTCTTCTTTTAACATAATCTAATAATCTACTATTAGGATCATCAAATTGTTCGGCCCCGCTTTCATCATGACCCGTGCTGTGGATACCTGCAGCTTGAAGATTTTCTGATGCTTTTGGTGATAATTCTACCGGTTTTAATCTTGCTTTGTGTTTGGCATGAAAAACTCCTGAAATTGTTTGTTAATTCAAAAAAATGCCCATCAATTTTTGCTATAAATGGCATTTATTTTTTTTACAAGACTGCTATTGTTCCATAAATATTATATTTATTTACACATTTCGGTTAAAGTCAAAGTATCCCATGGGAACAAAGTTTGAAAACGTTAGTTTAGTGTGGGGTTTTTTGTTGTTTTTCAATAGCTAGAATTTTAGATAACAAAAAGCTTGAAACAATAGACTTCCAAATTTGGATTTTTTCCTGATTATTTTCGATAAAAAAAATTATGCCACCATTTTTCCCAGTTTTAAAAATAGAAATTATACGAAATTGTAAAATTTGAACAAACCTTGAACATTGGTTAATAATAAATTTAATAATAAACAAAACAAATATCGTTTTAAATTGTTATTCATGTTGGTATGTGAATTAACAAGGTAAAAATATGAGCAAAGAAACATTGCAAGGCTGACTTGGGAGGTCAGCTCTTGCCCTTGACTACCAAAACAAAATCCGTTTTTATTTGATTTTGTCAACTATGAGATTTTATTCAAAGTTGTTTAATCTTCTGAAAAAAAAATGAAAATGAATCAAAAAAAGGGTTTAAAAAACGTTACAAAAATGTGAAAAAGAAAAGATGCCACAACATTTACTGTAGTTTCATTTGAACCAATTTCATCAATGATTCTTCTAGATGAAACTGAAAAGGATGCAAAATGAAATTAAACAAAACTTTGCATAAAAAACGGAGAACATAAATTTGTATTTTGGATACTCAAAATGGAAACTAAAAAAAATGACGCAGGTGAAAATTTCACATGAAATGAATTTTTTTAACACGTAATATTTCAATACAAAGGAAGTTACGTAAAATAAAATTGTCATGGTTCAAGTTCCGACGGTTTTCATTGGCTGGTTTGTCAGACTATGATATTCAAAAAAAACCTGGGTAAATTGGTAACCAACCAAGAGGTAAAATTCCAATTTAAAAGTTGTAACTCATAAGAACCAAAAAATTGTCACAAGCTAACTTGTTAAATGAAACGAAAAACAATAAGTTAACAATGTTAAAAAAACGGCGCGACAAGACAGAATTCGTTGAAAGCATTAGGGTAGTCAAAAAAACACGCTCGTTAAAGATTAAGTAGAAAATGAATAATGACACAAAAACAATGAGGTGAGTTGGCGGATATATGGACTATTTTACATGGGCATTGTTCAACAACTCGACATTAAAGTAGAAATTCCCCTAGGCAGCATCGTTTTGCGCCTCTTAAAGGCTGCTTTAGCGGAAGCTCTCAGGAGTTTTCTTTTGCACGGCAACTTGTCTCCCATTCTCTCTTGTTTCAGCAAAGATGCGCACATTGTCTTTTTTATTGTGTGACTTCTTGCTGGTATAGTATGTTACAAACGCCGGGAAATCTTCAGGAATGCAAAGCGTCATGGATCGCACTTCATAGGATAAGAATGCCCTTTCATGCATGCGTCAAACATTGTTTGGGCCATCTTTTCTTTCGACGTTCATTCACAAAACATGTCCTTTTCTTGTCTGCTTTTTTCAAGACAAGTTATTCAAATATATGCCAAAAATGCTATATTTCAAGATCAATGAAAGCTTTTTCTGTTAAGCTGTGACATATCGTCGATATGCATGTGTGGTATTCTTCAAATTTTTTTTATCATTTTTATTATTTTGCCAATTTCATTTGAATATTGCTTCGGGAATGGCATTTTTTGCTTATCGTTTTCAAAATAAACCTAAAATATTCAAATATTGAGTAAAAAACCAGTGCAAAAAAAACATCTAAAACAAGCAGAAAACAAATGAAAACAACACCCCTGAATTTTAAAGTTGTGCATCATTCACAAAAAATTTTGCCAACCAGGGCAACTCGCATTTGCTTTGTCATGTGCTGAATCTTAACGACTTTTCTTCTTTTTTGACCTGATCGGTGAAACCTTGCAAAAAATTTGCAAGATTTTCCCAGAATTGTTCTAGTCGCAAAAAGCAATAAAAAGGTTACTTTTGCACGAACATGCTCAAGAAAGCTAACGGCCAGGAGCATGAGCGGCAAAATGAGGTTGATCAAAACGAATTCCAAAAGAAAGAATTGTCATGCAAACAACCTCGACTCCATTTTAACGGTTAATTTTGAATTCATAATCATTTCCAGGTACGGCTTTTCCGACTCTATAAAAGAATCAAATCAAACGTTTTTTTTTCAGACATTTTTGTCAGAAGTTTGTTTGTTTTGTACCTCAACAAAATTAAAAACAACAATGAGATTCTTTAACCGGCGAAACAATTTGAAAAAAACTTTGATGAGTTTAGAAATCAAAGGTTTGGGTGAGTTCGAATTGGTTTACAAAGTAAGTTTCAAGATTTTCTCGGTTTTGGTCATAATTTCGCCATTTTCAGCCAGAAAAACCAACAAAAAACAGCAAAGCCTTTGGAAATGGCATGCTCAAAGTCATCCTCAAGTACCTCCGTGCTCTGTTATCTCAAATCGGCTATATTTTTTGCTAAATTCATAAGGCAATGTTACTTTTCATGGAAAAATGTTGAAAATTAATTTTTTATTACTTTTTTGAGAGTAAATAAAGAAAATTACCAAAAATTCATGTCCACTAACACTCCAAACAACAGATTTAACTGTTTATCTGTGATTAACATATTTTCATGCCTGAAAAACAAGCAAAACGTTGCATTTTTTGTACTAAACCATGAGGTGGTTACTTCGGTTAACCATTAGTAGAATTGAGTGGTTTCAGCACGAAAGGAGTTTAAATTGAGGCTGGTTTTTTGTGCTGGAGATGCTTTCGACTTGCATCATCTCGTCCTAATTCGTTTTTTTGAATTGTAACAAGTACTTTTTGTCTTTATTTATTTTTTCAAATATTTAGTATTTGTTGTCAAGGTGTTGATGATTTAATTTTTAGGGTAAAGTTTGACAATCATGTCGGGCGAACGTTGGAAGGTTCAAAAGCTCATTGAAATTGAAGCGAACATTCAAAAGAAATGGGAAGAAAAGAAAATTTTTGAACAGGATTATCAAGAAGAGTTGAAGTAGGTTTTAGAGCTTTATCCTATGGTTTCAAGCTATGATTTTGTAGAGATGCTCCACATTATTTGGTTACTTTTCCATTTCCATATATGAACGGACGTTTACATCTTGGACATACTTTTTCATTGTCAAAATGCGAGGTTTGTGCTTATCAAATGCCCATCATGATCATTATTTTCAGTTTGCTGCAAGATTCAACAGAATGGATGGCAAACGCGTTTTGTTCCCATTTGCTTTCCATTGCACAGGAATGCCAATCAAGGCTTGTGCTGACAAGTTAGCACGTGAAATTGAACTTTATGGTTATCCACCACAATTCCCAGCAAAAACTGAAGAAGTGGTTGAAACCAAAGAAGAAGCTGCTGAAGATTTGATCCGTGATAAAACGAAGGCAAAGAAGACAAAAGCGATGCAAAAATCTGGTGGATCGAAGTACCAGTGGCATATTATGCAATCTCTTGGTTTGAGTGACGAAGAAATCAAGAAATTTGCCGATCCAATGTATTGGCTGAGCTATTTTCCACCTCATTGTAAAGATGATTGTCAATTGATGGGTCTTAGTGTTGATTGGCGTAGATCGTTCATCACAACGGATGCCAATCCTTATTTTGATTCATTTGTACGTTGGCAATTCAGAATTCTAAAAGCAGCAAATTATATTGAATTTGGAAAGCGTTACACGATTTACTCACCTGCTGATGGTCAACCATGCATGGATCATGATCGTACATCGGGCGAAGGTGTTGGTCCACAAGAATACACATTGATCAAACTGCAAGTTTTGGAACCAAAACCAAAAATTTTGGCAAATGTTAAAAAACCAGTATTTTTGGTTGCTGCTACCTTGCGTCCAGAAACAATGTATGGTCAAACAAATTGTTATCTTCATCCGGACATTAAATACTCCGCTTTTTACATTGGCGAAGATGAGAAAGAAATTTTTGTTGCAACAGCTCGGGCTGCAAGAAATATGTCTTATCAAGATATGACAAAAGAATATGGTGTCGTCAAGTTTGTGCCAGGTTTAGAATCATTTAATGGAAGTGAATTATTGGGAGCTGCATTGAAAGCACCATTGACATCATATGAAAAAGTATATGCATTGCCAATGTTAACAATTAAAGCTGATAAGGGTACTGGTGTTGTTACATCAGTTCCTTCCGATGCTCCAGATGATCTTGCTGCTTTGAATGATCTCAAAAAGAAGAAACCATTGCGTGAAAAATATGGCATCACTGATGAAATGGTTTTGAATTTTGAACCTATTCCAATCATTGACATTCCAGAAATGGGTAATCTTGCAGCTGTTTTGATATCTGAAAAATTGAAAATTACAAGTCAAAATGACAAGGATAAGTTGGAAGAAGCTAAGAAACAAGTTTACTTGAAAGGATTTTACAATGGTACAATGTTGGTTGGAAATCACAAAGGTAAATCGACCGCTGAAGCCAAGAAATTGATTGAAACTGAAATGATTGCAAGTGGTGAAGCAGCAAAGTATGTTGAACCAGAAAAAACAATCATCTCACGTTCTGGTGATGAATGTGTTGTTGCTCTATGTGATCAATGGTACTTGAAATATGGTGATACAGAATGGAAAGAAAAGACACGTGTTGGATTATCAAAAATGCATACCTACTTTGATGAAGTCCGTACAAATTTGGAAAGAACCATTGAAACTCTTCATGAATATGCTTGTTCACGTTCATATGGTCTTGGTACAAAATTGCCATGGGATGAACAGTATTTAATTGAATCATTGTCCGACTCCACAATTTACAACGCATATTACACAATTTCACATTTGTTGCAAGGCTCTTTTGACGGAAAAGTTGTTGGACCACTTGGAATCAAAGCTGAACAAATGAATGATGCGGTTTGGGATTACATTTTCCGTTTGAAACCATATGATAAGACTGCAATGAGTGGTATTGAAGAATCAAAACTTATCAAATTGAAGAATGAATTTGAATATTGGTATCCAGTTAGCATGCGATCAAGTGGAAAAGATTTGGTTACAAACCATTTGACTTACATGATTTTCAACCATGTTGCTGTATGGCCAGATCGTCCAGAAATGTGGCCATTATCTTTCCGTGCAAATGGTCATTTGTTGTTGAACAATGAAAAAATGTCCAAAAGTACTGGTAATTTCATGACTTTAACAGAAGCTGTGAAACAATTTTCTGCTGATGGTATGCGTTTAACTTTAGCTGATGCTGGTGATGGTTTGGAAGATGCCAACTATTTGGTCGATAATGCTGAATCAAGATGTGTTAAATTGTATACAATGTTGGAATGGACCACACAAATTTTGCTTGATATTGATGCTGGTAAATTACGTACATCTGAAGAAGATACTTTGCCAGATAAGTTGTTCAAGAATAAGATGGCACATTTGATTCGTACTGCTTATGAACATTACCAAAACACAATGTATCATGAGGCAGTTGTTGCTGGATATTTTGAATTATCAAAACTTCTTGATTCTTATCGTGAATTGTGTGGCGGTGAAAAGAATATGCGAGCTGATTTAGTAAAAGAATACTTACATAATCAAGTTTTGGTTCTTGCACCAGTTTGTCCACATATTTGTGAAGAATTATGGAGTCGTCTTGGAAATACTACATCTATTGTCAATGAAAAATGGCCAGTTGTTGATGAAGTTGATACTATTTTGCTAAACGTTCATCGTCATGTTGAAAAAGTTGTTTACAATTTCCGTGCAAGATTAAACGAATACCTGAATCCAAAGAAAGGTCAAAAACCTGAACAACCACAAAAAATGGTCATTCAAGTTGTCAAGAAATATCCTGCTTGGAAACATGAAGCTTTGCTTTTGTTGAATCAAACATATCAAGTAAGTTTTTCTACTATTTGAAAAATAGCCATTTGATCATAATTTTAGGCTAACAATGGTGAATTCCCAGATAACAAAGAATTGGTAAAAGTAATTATGGCTAATCCTGAGTGCAAAAAGGCTAATAAAAAAGTTATGCCGTTTGTTAATGATATTAAGAAAAATGTTGAAAATGCCGGTGAAATTGCAATGAGTTTGACACCATTTGTTGATGAAGAAAGTGTTTATCTTCAATTGAAAGATTATCTTTCCTCAACCATGAAGATTGCAGAAGTTGATGTTAATTTTGTTGATGATTCAACTGATCAAGGTTTGCTTGATCGTGTATCACCAATGGAACCTGGGATTGCTTTCTTTTAAATGTCATTGTTTCGTTGTTTAAATTGTTGGAATAAATTATTCTATTTTTGTATTTTTTGATGAAATATGTTGGTTTTTCACTAAAACAATATCTTGCAACGTTTAAATTTTTTTATTGTTTCATCATTCGACGATTAAAGATCTCAATGTCCGGTGTATGCATTAAAAATGGGGATATTACGATATCACAACAAGTTATTTCATCATCTGTTGGAGCATTGTTGACATCATTGATGGGTAAGTTGACATCGTCAAATAATATCATTATTTGATTACAGTTACACCAATGGATGTCATAAAAATTCGTTTACAAAGTCAATTACATCCAATTGCAAAAGGTGAATGTTTTTATTACAGTAATGGTTTAATGGATCATTTATGTGTGAATTGTGCTGATCCACATAAAAATATTCCATGTGAATGGTTTAATCGTCCGGGTCATTTTACTGGTACAATTGATGCATTTTTTAAAATTACGCGTAATGAAGGTATACGTTCATTATGGAGTGGTTTATCACCAACAATTGTAAGTGCTATACCTGCAACAGTATTTTATTATACATTATATGATAATATGTTATTAATGGCAATTAGTCGTTATGGTGATAAGTTTTATATTCCATTAATTGTTGGAGCATTTGCAAGAACTGCAGCAGTTACAGTTGTATCACCACTTGAAATGATTCGTACAAAAATGCAATCAGAAAAATTATCATATTTAGAAATTGGTCGAGCATTGAATTTAACTGTTAAATCTGATGGTTATATCAGTTTATATCGTGGTTTAGCTCCAACAATTATGAGAGATATCCCATTTTCTGGTTAGTTCTTTTCTGATTATTCAAAAATCAATAATTGATTATTTTTTAGCCGTGTATTGGACTGGTTTTGAAGCATTAAAAAAGCAATTATTAAAGTATTTGGAACGTGATACAACTTCTTTTGGTGTTAGTTTTACTTGTGGTGCTACAGCTGGTGTAATTGCTGCCATATTAACACATCCATTTGATGTTATTAAAACACGTCGACAAATTACTTTGGGTGAAATTACTGGTGATCCTTCAAATGTTGATTATAACAAACGATCAACACTTTATTTGATTCGTGAATTAATTCATACAGGAGGTGTTAGATCGATTTTTACGGGTAAGTTGATGGTTTTTTTTGTCGTTTTATTAAAAATTGGTTATTTTTAAGGTTTAACACCAAGAATTGTAAAAGTAGCACCGGCATGTGCAACAATGATTGCGTCCTACGATTATTTGAAGAACTTTTTCCATAAACAAAACATCAAAAATGGAATTATATGAAAACTTAGTGCCTTATCAAAAAATACTGGTCAAAAAAAATAGTTGATTTGTTGGATTTCTTGCTAGGTAGTTGAAAAAAGAAAATAAAAATCAATATGGATCAATTCGATATTCTACTTCAGCAAATCCATATCCAGGAATTCCATTAGCTTTGAAAACACACATGTTTTCTTCGACATAACATTTCAAATCTAATCCCATTTTGAATCTTACCATGTCTTTGACCTCAACTTCAACATTGTAATTCAAAGAACCTGCTCTGAATGAATATTTGAAGCTTTTTGGGAATGTTTTGTTTTCGCCAATGTTTGACAAGTGCAAATTGATGAAATCAACTGGAACTTTTCTCAAATCGCTGAAAATAATTTTGTGGAAAAAATATTTTTCATAAAACTTACGGAGTAATGACGTAACCAAATTGTAAATGAGTAAAAACAGTTTCAGGCATTGAAATGATGGATGTGTGAATGCATGTGCCATCTTCCAGATGATAAATTATCATGATATATCGCCGAATTTCACTCCAATTCCGATATTTGGTGATTGTGTGATCTCGCATACTCATCATTTTGACATTTTCTGGTGTTTTGTATTCTGCAATGTTGAAAATTCCTGTTAAATTACCAAACTGTTCATAATGTTTTTGATGAGTTGATTTCAGTTTTTGGAACATTTCTCTTGACCATGGTTCCAATGCAATGGAACGTCCAATTGATTCTGGAGAACATTCCGCATCAAAATCAAAGTAATCTCCTAAAAATTATTTTTGAACTTATTTTTCAAATCAAATCCAAACCATAATTTGTCCACGTCAAATCAAAAGATGCTGGGATTCTTTTGACTGTTGAATCCAATTCCGAATCTTCACCAATTTTTTGTACGTTTGGTTGGCATGCTTGGCCAGGAACCAAAAAACCATTGAAGGAAATGTGCCATTTTCTCATAGGCTCAATACACCGGATGCAAAAACCAGACTTTGTTCGATATTCAACGTCGCTTTTTACTGCCTGAAAAATAATTTTAAGTAAACATAATTTAAAGTTGTATTCAAAACTGAAGAATTGATACTTTAAAGGTGCACAGTCCATGCAGCATGGAGGGCGAATTTAACAACTTCAAAGCAACACAAAGTTTGCAAGATGTGGTGTTGTCAAAATCCGACTTCCAAGCACTTTTTTCGCGGTATAAATTCTTCACTTTTGTCTTTGTTTTCCCAGGTCACATTTGCGCGGATTTCTAACCTCAACATTACTTGTTGTTGGCAATTCTTCGTTGACAAAAGTGCCAAGTCCTGGAACTTTGAGAATAAAAAATAAATTGATGATATCTTTTTGTCTTTGTGCCATTCCCAAGGTTAACCACCATCCTTTTGAATTTGATGCATCAAAAAATACGCAATCTCCTGCTCTTTCATTGTCTAAAAAATTTTTTCATATATCAATTTTTCCCCAAAATCCTCAAACCTTTTGGTAAAATTTGTTTTTTTTCCAATGCATCAATCTTGCAAGCATTTCCACCAAATTCTCCATTCAATAAATCTTCAGAAGCCTAGAAATAAATTTTTATGGAATGAATTTTTCCCAAAAAATGCTTACTTCGCTTTTTTCTTCTAATTTTGCTTTTTGTTGTCTCTTAGCAATGATGGCTTTCATCAAAGCAAATTTTAAAGGAAAAAATATTGTTGGTTCTGAATAAATTCCCAATTTTTTAACAACATTTTTGTTGGTAAAAAAATAAATTCCAATCACAACACTCAAAATAAAAACAACGAATAAAATCATTACTTTTTTTGCCGGTTCAAATGAAATGAAACGGACAGTTTTTCTTGTTTTATTTGGTCCAGTTTTTGATGGCCTGCTTTTTTTTGCTAAAATTTTGATAAGAGCACTTTAATTGTTTTTTGGTTTTTAATGATTATCAGTGAATAATATCAAAGTCTACTCTAATATAGATTATAATCAGAAATTTTTAACGGTAGATACTTCCTTCATCACATGAACTTGTTTTTTCACACATAATGTTTAACTCCGGACGATTATTCAAAACATTCTCCCCAAAAATTTTATTTTTGACGTGTTTTTTTTTCAATTTTCGGTATTTTGCCCCCATTTTTCACCAGTTTCCCCGGTTTTTTATGGCTTTTGAAGGTTGGGCATGGCTATTAGAAGCTGAATAACGACATTCAATCTTTTCTTTTTGTTCCATAAAAATATCCTAGGAATAAATGATGTTTTATAACAAGAACCATTTACTGAAAAATTTCTTTGCTTTTGTTTGCAAAAAGAATAAAAAATAAGGTTCTACGGGCATTTTTGGTTTTTGATTCGAGAATTGGAACAACAAAAAAGCGTCTTTACCAGATTTTTTATTTTTTGACCAGTGCTGATTGATCATAGATTTTAGGTTTTCTTGCTGCATAATTTCAACTTTTTAGGTGTTTCAAACAGCCAAAAATGTGAGTTATTAAAATCCATTTGTTTTAATTTTTGTAATTTTTTAGGAATACAAAGCCATGTTCGAAAAACATGGATCCAGAAGCCTTTCGAAAATATGGAAAAGAAATGATTGATATTGTTGCTGATTATTGGACTAATATGCGTGACAGACAACCATTACCAAATGTTAAACCAGGTTTTATTTGGGATATGGTACCAAAAGAACCACCAAAAGAACCAGAAAATTGGGAAAATATTTTCAAAGATGTTAATCCAGTGGTTTTGGACAACAATACTAATTGGCATCATCCACATTTTTTTGCTTATTTTTCAACAGCTTGTAGTTATCCGTCAATTATTGCTGATATTTTGAGTGGTGGGATTGCAAGTATTGGTTTCACATGGGTAAAAATCAATAACAGGTTCAGATTAATCGATTATGCTTTCAGAAATCATCCCCATCAATGACAGAATTGGAAATGGTAACAACTGATTGGATTGCCAAAGTTATTGGATTACCTGAATTCTTTTTAAATTCTGATCCTGGTCCAGGAGCAGGCATGATTCAAAGTACGGCATCTGATGCAACTTTTGTTGCAATTTTAAGCGCTCGAGCAAGAGCTGTTTCGGTAGTTTTCTTCCTTTTTTGTTGAAAACTTTGATTTTTCAGAATTACAAGTCAAAGAGTACAATTGAATGGATATTTTCAACTGTCAATAAAACTTTTCCAAAATTATTCAGAAAAGATACCGTTGAACAACACAAAATTGAAACTGATCCAGTTATAACTTTTGAAAATCATGATGCAAGTGTCATCAACAAGTTGGTCGCGTATTGTTCTGACCAAGCACATTCATCAGTTGACAAAGGAATAATGTTAGCAGGTGTAAAAATGCGGAAATTGAAGAGTATAATTGGTGGACCATTGAAAAATCACTATGTTCCAGCAGCAACTTTGGAAGCTGCAATAAAAGTATGAGTTTTCATTCAAATCTTTTTAGTTTAGTTTTTGTTTCAGGAAGATCGTGCACGTGGATTAATTCCATTCATTTATGTGGCAACTATTGGTACAACAAATACTTGCGGAATGGATAATCTTGAAGAACTTGGTCCAATATGTAATCGAGAAAAAATTTGGATGCATGTTGATGCTGCATATGCTGGAAGTTTTGCCATTTGTCCGGAAATGAGATACTTGATAAATGGTATCGAATATGCTGATAGTTTTAACTTTAATCCACACAAAGCACTTCAAATTAATTTTGATTGTTCACCAATGTGGTTTAAAGATGCTAAAGAAGCCACGAAATACTTTAATGTGGAAGCAGAATACTTGAAACATGAATATCAAGCTGTTGCATCCGATTATAGAGTTTGTACCCATCTTTTCATATATGAATTTTCATAATTTTCAGCATTTACAAATTGCTTTGGGCAGAAGATTCCGTTCATTGAAGATTTGGTTCGTTTTTCGTTCACTTGGAATTGATTACATCCAGCAAATCCTCCGAACACGTATAAAATTAGCAGAACATTTTGCTGATTTGTTGTCCAAGAATGATGCATTTGAATTGATTGTGCCTACACATCTTGGACTTGTATGTTTCCGTCACAAAAGCAACAATCAATTTAATGAAAAATTGTTAACGGCAATCAATGACGATCACAGAATTCATCTTGTTGGCGCCAAAGTCCATAAAGTGTTCTTTCTCAGACTTGCAATTTGTAGTGAAGAAACAACTCCAGCTGATATTGATTTTGCTTACAACACTATTATCGATGTTTTTTCTAAATTGAACCAAAATGAACAGATTAATTAATTTAGTTGTTTTGAAACCATTTATTCCCTCGCAGGATCAGAAGATACAAGCATAAATGTCACATTTTGAACGTTTCAACAGTTTTGCCATAATTTTCACTTTTTGATGAGAAATATTATGAAAAATCTGACGATTTTGTTCAATAAATGAAAGTGAAAAACTTTCAACAAGTTCACCCCAGATGGCAACCCAAATAACCCTTCTGAAAAGTCTTTTTCATAACTTTTTCATATATAAAACAATATTCTACTTTTAATAAACACATTAACAATAATCAAAAACTATACTTCCACTAAAATGAGCACTTTTGTTTGGTAAAAAACCGACAAAAAAATACCCCAAGTATTCGAGTGCGTTTGCGTAAAAAAGCTGTTCATAATGATCATTTTTTTACCGTATCGCGCGAGAGCTTTTTTGTGTTCTCGACTGGAAATTTCTTCATTTTTTTTGGTCTTTCAGCATTTTGGTTCATTTTTGCAGCTGTCGTTGATGTTTCATGCATTTTTTAAAGATTATTTTTTTAGCCATCATGGATGCTGACGATTTCAATAACAATCATCTTTTCCCAGAATTTGTTGATGATGAAGTCAAAGATGATGAAGTTGAATATGAGGAAATTGAAGAAGATGAAATTGAAGATGATGAAGTCATAGTTGATGAAGTTAAAGATGGTGGAGTGAAAGATGATGAAGGTGAAGTTGAAGAAAGTGAAGTTAAACCAAAGAGTGAAGATGACTTGGACGTCAATTTTTACGATTTTGATGACAAGCCTTTTGAAGATATTCCAGAACTTGCTGATTTTTGCGAAGACATTGATGATAAGCTGACTGATGCTCAAATGGATGATCTTTTCCGCCAAAGTATTCGTGAAATGCTTTTTGGATTTGGTGATGTTCGTGTAAGTTGTCTGAAATTGTATTTTTTTATATGAATTTTTTCAGAATCCAAAGGAAGAAACTATTGATGAACTTGTCAGAATGGCTCAATATCAGATTCATTGCTGGGTCAAAGATGCAATGGAAACGACTCGTAGAGATAAACCAGATTTGATGGCGATTTATTATCTTGCACGCGGTCAAAAGAATGAAGCATTATTTAAAAAAGCTCAAGATTTGTTGAAGCATTATGGAGATGTTCAGGATGTTCTCAAAGTTATGTCTCCAGATTATAAACCAAACTTTTAGCTAGTTTTTACTTTTTTTGATAGTTTTGGTTTTGTTACGTTGTTTATTTGAATATATCTTCATGATTTCTCAAATTACGTTGAAGATTTAGATAAAGATGTTTGAAAATTTCAATCGCTGATGATGTTTGAACATTTTTCATATTTTTTCTTCCTAAAAATCGTTGTTGATGATTTTTGGTTTGATTCTGTTGGTTTTTGCACTTGTAAGTGTTTATATGATCCAGAAAAGTGTTTTGAAGAGGCGGTATGAACCGATAAAAGTAAAATGCGTCCCGTCCCAGACTAGTAAAATGCGTCCGGGAAAAATGCGTCTTCCGTGATTTAACTCTGGAATTCTTGAATGAATTTGATATGTGATTTTACCATACAACATTTTCATAGTATAGTAATTTACTGTACTGTTAAATTGGGGATATAGTAGATTCCTATATCTTCATTTTATAATGAATCGCCATATCTTTGAAAATGGATATAGTAAAATGCTATAAGTCTCCATATAAAAAAGATATGGGAAGTCACTCAAGGACGGGACCATTTTACTACTCCCGGACGCATTTTACTATCACCGGGTATGAACAGTTCATCCTTCATCTTGCAATTTTTTGGTACAAATTCTTCTAAAAAAACAATGTTGTTGTTTTTTCCTTGGCCTACATTAGTGGACATTGTTTTGACCAGTTCGTAGCGAAAAAAAAAGGTTGTAATGTTTTACGTGTGGATTTTGAAGAAAACAATGAATTGTTTTCTCAGGTTTGATTGTCGTGTTATCAATCTTCTAATTTTTACTTTGAATTATTTGATTTAGTACCTTTCAAAATGTTGCAAATTTTAAAAGAATGATGAAAAAAAAACTAATCAAAATTTTCTAAGAAATTTTTAATTCTTGCTTCTTTTTTGGATTATTGAAACAAAAATTCAAAAAAAAAATAGTCTGATCTTTTGAGAAAAGTACAAAATTTATTTTGATTAATCAAAAAAAAGCAACAAAATTGAACGGAAAATGGGGACAGAAAAAAAGAAGATGAAAAAAAAGGCTTCATTGAATTGAAACTGACGTTTCAAATTCAAGTTTTTTTTTAAAACAATCAACCGGAGAAATTAATCAATTTTTTTTTCAAACTTTTTTATCAAATCGTAACAAAAAAAAACGTTGCGCAATTTTATGTACATTCAAATTTTCAAAAAAAGATTAGGATTGATAAAAGATAGATTATAAAAAAATTACAATAAAAAAATAATAAAAAATTCCAAGAAAAAAAGAATCAATAACGGAAATAAAAAAAAAATTATTTTTATATGACCGAAATTTGTAAATTTTTTTTTGGAATACAATTTAAAAAACAAAAGTTTGCGCACGCATTACAATTGTTGCTTGTCAAAAAATAAGAAAAAAAATTAAGTAAATTCTGGTTTTTAAAAAAAATACTTAGGTAACTGAGAATTCCATTGCTTAACTTTTTTTTTTCAAAAATACAAGAATCAACATAAAACCCTATTAATAAAGACAGTAATCTTGTGGATTGATTGTGCAAAAAAACATTTGCATTCAAATCTATGGCTGGGATTAATTCAGACTCGGCATTTGTATCGTAAAATCTGGCGGTGTTTGAAAAATTGCATTTCAATTACAGTATTTATCGTTGAATTTCATCATTTGTTTCAGTTTCTTTGTTGATTTTTTCTTTGTAATATGATCGACTGTCATTGGAAGTTTTACGTTCAATGTCATGGTTTTGGGATTCTGAAGTTGTTGTTGGATTCACAGTTGTTGTATCAGTGATGGATGGTTTGTAACAAAGTCCTTGATAACATGCTGGAGCATCTGATGGACATTCACTGCATCGATTATTGTTATTGGTTGCCCAATTAAAAGCTGGCACCTGAAAATACTAAATACTACAGTAACGGGTATTGGCAAATCCCGCGTGAGATCACACAAGCTTAACTCATAAAAAAAAGTTTAGTCTCGATGAAATTTTGTCATTTTGTTACTAAATTTTTTTTGGGCAGAATCATGTTAGTTTGGATTCTGCATTGTTATGAAAAAAAAAGTTGCAGCAAAGCGGCACACAGCAATCAGAAATTAAATAATTTTTCAACTCAAAGAAAAATTCACACGCAAAAAGCAAACTACGCGCAAAATCAAGCGTTATTTGCAACGTAAGTTGTGGTGCTTGTTCTCATCGAGACTCAAATTTTTTTCTGATTGGTCTCGCCACTTATTTGACCCCTGTAATCTCACGGGGAGTTGCAATTCGCTAAATTAGTGAGTAAACAGGCTTCTACTGACCGCATAAAGCTGTCCATTTCCATTCACAAATACCGTGTTTCCTTGTGGATTGTAATGGCAAACAAAAACATTTCGATGTCCACGTCCATTGATTCCCCAAACATCACGGCATCTTGAAAATCCGCAACCAACAAGATTTGTTTGAGCCCAGACAACCTGGAAAAAATATTTTTGAATGATTTTTTGACCGCCAAAATTGCAACAATTTCCCCCGATTTTTTGTCTGAATCATTTTTTGCAGCGTCTCTTTCAATGAATCTTGTAACCTCAAGTCAATAAAAAAGAATGATCAAGTGGCGATTTTCCTAGTACCCTTTCTTGACGTTTGTTGCTTTTTACCGGAAGTTGTTCTGACGGTCGCTGCCCCGCGGGGCGAGGCAGGGGCGACTCCCATTAAATGACTGAGATCGGAAAAAAAATTGCTAGAAACTTCAAGTCTGAACATTTGTGAAGCACAAAAAAACCGCCGTTCTCAAGGTCGATTTATGTCCAGCCCTTGGGCAACAACAAACGCTCCAGGGTCAAAATCAACTGACACCATGGCTATTTTTTTGTTAGGCAAACCTGACTGATATCATTTTGATTCTTGGCCACATTTTTTTTTTCAAAATTGCAAAATTGAGACCAAAAAACACTTGAGCAAAACAAAAATTGTTGACACAACTTTTTTTGTGGAGTTCATTAGAAACAAAAATTATTGTGTCTGCGTTTTTTAGGCCCATCAATAATGTTCCAAAAAATCAAAGTTTGGCCCATCAAAAATTGTCTTCAAAATTTTTATCCTACTAATTAACCCATTTTGCACGTACTTCGATTGGATTTTGAAAAAAAAAGTTACTTAAAATTGCAAACCCCGGTAAAACTGGCTTTAAAAAACTTACTTGAATATAGTGTCCACAACAGTGTTTGTAAGCATGATTACAACCACATCTTGGATCATTGACTTCTTGGAACCAACGAGTGATGGCATCAGAATAATTTGCATAAGGTGCTGCCCAAATATTTTCTCCAACATTGACACGATCTCTTGAATGTCTGAAATCGCATCTATCGGCATGTCTTTGAGCGCTAGCAGCTAATTCTTCTGACCAGTACAACATTCTCATGTTGGTTGCAGGCACCTTAAAAAGTAGTTCAACTCTGGAGCTTTTAACTACAATCTTACCATTTGACGGTATCGGTTGTGTTCACTGGTGAGCCACATTTTCAAGTATTCACTTGGTGGTTCTGATGCAATTCTGAAATCTGGCCATTGGTTGTTCTTGAAGTTGTTGTTCCAAGTATTTGGATAATTGTTGAAGTGAATGTTACGTTTTACACGATCATGTTCATCATGAGGATCATCAAAGAATCTTTCATGTCCATATAAGGCATTTGTTGGTCCACTGTGTGAGACAAGAGCTTCACTCGCTGGATTATCAAGAGTGAAGCCTCTCACAGATACTGTCAATGCAAACAATAAAATTGATAAAACGGCAAATTGAGCCATTTTTATTTAGCAATAGCTTAGGATCCGTTTTGGATATGAAGCGTGCTTTGACCACAACGTTTGAGCACCAACTGTAAAATGAATTATTAAAAATTAATCCTCAAGTCTTGACACGAAAAAAAAAATTTTCAAAATCAAAATCAACAAAAAAATCATTTTTAGAAGTTTCTAGTTTTATAGAAAAAACAGCAGACGTTCGGAGCCGCGGCATTGCCAGTAGCATCGTTTACCGACGTTAACCGTTTCCGACATCGCGCATCGTTCCGTTTGTTTTTGAAACACGCCCCTTTCCCGATTACAACAACCGGTCTTGACCGGTGGACTTGCTTACCGCCTACTTCATTCACAATTGCGAATGTTTTTTGTCTTGCTAAAACAAAAAAAGGAAATCGGATAAAATGGGTAAACGATTTAGAAACGGCAATTAATCATGGTTTAATTCTCTACAGTATCTATGATGAATCATATTGGAAATAGACCTTGGGAAACTATTACATTGAAATTAGAAGCCAATTATTCCTCATAAAAATAGACGTTCTTGTTCTTTGGACGTCAAAAAGTCAAGTTTTTTTGTTACAATAAATAATGAACAGCTTATGACCATCATTTCCGCTAAATAGATTTGACAAGAAACAAAATGGATGATTGTCACTTTGATTTGGAGTGTGAATAGCCTTGAGATGCAAATGAAATGACAAAAAACATCAAAAAAGTTTTTCTGAATCTTTCGACAAAGGATTACTCATAAAAGTTGATTCAAACAAGAATAAAAGAAAATGAAAAGATGAAGAGGTTTTGACAAGGCACTTCTCCTTGATTTTCATTTGATTCGGCTTCCCTTTTATACAAAACGAGAAGGCGTAAGCCAAAAAAGATTCTGAATCAGGAGGTTGGTCAATTCTCGATCTTCTCTCCACGTGCCAGAATCCCTTTTTTTTAAAGATTGAAATAAATGCATCAATGAAGAATTTTTAACGGAAGTTTTAATTGTTTTCTCATGATGTGTATCTTGGTAATGAGCAACAGACGTTCAATGATTCGTTGCAAAAACTCATTAACGCTTAATTTCTTCAAAGGAATTTTATGTATTTTAAACATGGCGATCTTCTGAAAGCGCAAAAAAAAGAATTTTTAGACATTAAAAAAATAAACGATCAAATACACCGTTTAAAGGCCGGAAGTCTACTATATTTTGTTTGTCCAGTAGCGCAGGAAAAACGGACTATGCTCATTACGAAATTAAAACAAAAAGAAAAGGTTATCGCTTTTGAATGACCGCATAAATCAAGTCTGTTGATGGGGTCGTCGCTGATCACGGGAGGTCTGTAGAATTTTTATGATTATTGCCGCAAAAAAAAAATTCTTTTTCAAAAAAAAAATGATCTTTGAGTTCAAAAAATCAGGTCCCTTTTATCCGGGACGGAAGTTAACTTTACGGTTACTCAACTTCCTCCTTGTCTCCAGACAGTCACGTATTCAGAAGGTCATTAAACCATTTGGAAGTACAAAAAAAATAAGAAAAATGAGTGAAACAAAAATTACAAGTTTTTATGTCCATTTTTTTCGACCATTTTTCAAGAAAAACCGGTGTTTTTTTATTTTTTATTGAATTTTTTTATCATAAACTTGACCACTTTTTTGTTGTAAAACAACTTGTCATTTTTTGAAATGAAAAACACGGAAGTCGTTAAAAAAATTTCATGTTTCTTTGTTTCAAAAAAATCAAAAGTTATGATGATCAATTTTTTTTTTCAAGAAAAAAAAATTTTGTGACAAAATTTTGGAGAAAATTAATAAATAATTTTTAAATGGGGTCCAAAAGACACTTTTTTTTTCTTGATTTTAACTTTTGGTCATCAACAATGGACAAGAACAGTCAATAAATTTTGAATGAAAAAAAAGAAGAATCACCACACCCTTGAATAATCAAAACAATTTTTTCCAATGATAGGATTAAAAAATAAACATGATCAAAGCTTAATTTTTAAAAAGAAATTCAAAATTCCTTTTTATAGTTTTTTGAAAAAATTTCAGGTAGTTTTCACTTTGAACGAGTTTGCAATTATTTTTTATGGGGACACCTCCGTAATCGTAGGCGAATTTTTGAATAAATTACAATTTCAACCCAAATAATTGAAAAAAATTCTTGAAATTCATTCAAGTTCTTGTAAAAAAAACTGACAAACCAATTTTGAAATTGATTTGAGTCATGAATGGTCCGGAATTGAAAAAATTTTGAGGATCAAAGATGAAACTGTCAAACAAATCTTTTTTCAAAGAAAAAAAAATAAAAATAAACTGTTGTATTTCAAAGCCAATTTGCAACAATTTTTTGTCCTTGAATTTCATTTTTTTCCAATTAAAAGTCAAATGCGATTAATTCAATTTGTTTGTTGATACTGTTTTGATTTTTTTTTCGTTGCAGAAAAAAAAATGATGGAGTTTTATCATTTTTAATCATTACCATTTTTTCATTACTATTGTCTGGTAAATTTTTCTTTTTTTTGCATTTCATTTGTACGTCAATAAATTTACATTGTGACATGTTGAAATTAAATGATTTTAATTGAACGTATTTCCGGCCACAAAGTGCACGGGAACGGACAAGTACCGACCATTACTAATTTTTTTTCAAAAATTGAACGTTCAAACATGATTTTGCTCATGATTTCTTTTGAAATCCGATTTCAAGAAAAAAAATTATGATGAAAAATGGTTTCGGTCATCGGTCATTTTCAGAAAAAACAATTAAAAAATAATTTTTTTTTAAAATTGAGTTCAAGACCATCTGGAGTTTTTTTTCCAATATCTTCAAGGACGATAGAGCTCAATTTATTAAAACCATTAATTTTTTATAAACATGTGAAATGGTAACTGACAAGAACAGCGCCACTTTGTCTGGACTGGTTCTTTTTCATCCCCGCGGGTTAATTTTTTTTTGCAGAAACTTTTCAAATTAATTGATTACGGTAGCAGTCACGATTGAATTTGTGACAGAATCATCAATTTGTAAGAAAATTGAATGAACGTAGTAAATTGATGATGTTTTAAAATCTTCCGGAAACATTTGATGCGTGGAAAATCAAAAAATTTACAAAATTTAAATTTCAAGTTTAATTAAATTTTTTTTTGCAATTTTTTTCAATTGATGGATCATTAAAACTGTCTGAGGTTTTTTTTATTGACTGGAAAAAATGGTCGTTGACCAAAACACGTAGTTCTTTTTTAATGATTTCAAATCGTCAATTGAAAAATGAGCGCCAATTTTTTAGTTGAAATTGATAAAGTGGGCAATTTTGGAGGAAATCCATCAACAAAGATAAACATAATTCAAAGACAAATCAGATGAAAATGGTCAATAAAACCAACCCTGAGGGTAAAGTGCTTCCGGTGATTTTTCCCGGAAAATCTTTTCAAGTTTTTTTACGTTGAAAATCAAAAAGATTACATTTTTATTTTTAAAAAAGGATTAATTCACAATTACAAAGATATACTTGTTGCTTAGTCAATTGCCATTAGAAGTAGTGGCTTTTAGTTTGTTTGGACTTAAAGGCGGAGGTGATATGCGAGCTTCTGGAAGTGATGGTCTGGGTGAAGCTCCCAAAGACATTTCATCTCGATTATTTTGTTCCAAATCATGATGTGAAGTTGCCGTGGACAAAGTTATCAAGTCTCGACAACCATTCATTGAAACACTAAATGCAAAAAAAATTAATTTGATCAAATTAATTTGGTCAAGTTTTCTTACCTCATATGAAAACTTGGTGCAACAGTTCCTCCTAATTGTTGAGAATATAAAACAGCATCATGAACACTTGGAAAAAAATTACTTTTTGAAACATTATCAAATCCACCAAATTCTTTGAAACGATTACGAATTGTTGCTACAAATTATGTGTATTTCATGTCACATTTGATTATTTTAAATTACTTACAATTAACAGAAGCAAAAAGTAATTTAACTTTTCGATCAGCAAGTCCAGAATGAATTTCAATCATTGTTTCAAGACCAGATGCATCAGTTATTGTAATTGATGAAAAATCAATGATCAAAACTTTTGTCACAGTTGTATCAGCTTGAATTGTATCATAATTTGGTACAATATCACCAGAAATTAATAAAGTTGATCTCATTGGAATATCTTTGATCCCAGCTAATGATGCAGCATTGGCAGATTTCATACTTCCCGTTCGAGTACCAATTCCAACTCCCAAGATTTGTCTTAAAAAGATTTTTCATGACAAATTTGAAAAAAGTTTTTCACAAACCCTTTGATATTTTCTGCAACTGAAAAAACATCACGTTTAAATTGCAAACAATTATTAAACAATAATGGAGCTTCAAATCTCATCACAGCTACTCCAGAATCATCCAGTAATTCTGATCCATAATACGTTCTTTCAGCATAATATGCTCCCGAACCTGTCACATTCACCAATAACTGGAACTTGGGCCTAGAAAAAAAAATATGAAAGTCATAATTTACAAAGTGTTACAATCAATCGGAAATAATCGTAAGTCATTTTAATTTGAATCGTTAATTCTTGATCGATACAAAACTGGCTTACCATTGTGTTCTGACGACAATTGTACAAAGACCAAAAATTATTGAAAAAAATAATGCATGAGTACTATTGTACATAATTATCGTGGTAAAACATGAAAATATCCATGTAAATACATCAAGTTTTGATATTTTCCATAAAAGTAAAAATTTTGATAATCCAACACAATATTCCCATAATGATGATAAAACAAGACATGATAATACACACTAAAAATCAAACATGTTAATAAATGGCAAATTCTGTGGTTAAAAAACAAAAATGCCATAAAAAACAAAGAAAAGTGTGCAACAGAGTTATTTAATAACCGGATCTTTTAAACAAGCCAGCGAAGGGTATTTCGGGTTCCCCACCCGAACTCGGCCCGGATCCGCCCGGATTTCGGGAGAGTGACCCGATAACTCTGCTCGCGATATAACATCTCCCCCTTTACTCCTTCCCTTGAAATCCAAGATTTGCCGTTGTCTTTCAAAGTAGGAAGATTAACTTACCAATGGAAGTGATGAAAACAATGTTCCAAGTCCAAAAATAAACGGCAACAAAATTATAACAACTCCAAAATTTGGCAACTAAAAAATTTATGTTGTACTTCCCCCTTTTTAAAGTTGAACCAACCATCGATTTTGCTCCAGCATGCAATGCCATCGTATTTCTGTTCAATGAACCACCTGGTGGATGAGCACCAAAAAATGATGAAATTATTCCGATTGATGATAAAGTGATTTGTTCCTGTTAAAATCATGAAAATTCGTTGTTTTTTTCCAACAAAACTTACAGTTTGCATTTCGACATTATATTTTTGCTCTTTGCCAATTAACAAAGCTAATCGATTATGAATTGCAAAGATTAATAATGTCAAAGCCAATCCATCCAAAGCTAAATCGTCAAATGCGCTTAATTGTGGAACAGTTATTGGAAATCTAAAAACAAGATTAATCCTGCCGCTCAAAAATCAACTTCTTACCCTTTTGAAATGTCTCCAATTGTTTCAACTTGATACTCATTTTTAATATCAATCAATTCTGACAATAAACAAATGACAACAATTAATAAAAATTCAAATGGAACAGGTGAATGAACTCGTAATTCCAATAATGGTCCAAGAATTTGTTTGGCAAATATCAAAAATAATATTACGCATAATGATAAGCCCATTGTGTACAGATTAACATATTGAAAACAATCCCAAACGGATTGTAAACACTAAAATTGACAAATAAATCTTTGAAAAACAAAAACGTGATAAACAATGCCACAATATTGACCACATTTTTTAAAAAATAGAAGGGAGGGGAGGGGGGGGGGCAAAAAAGCGGGAAGACTTCTAGAACTAAATTTGCAAGAAAAAAAGAAAGCACAGAAGATTTCCACCATCCCTCCATCCCCCCTCCCTTTTCCCCAAACCAATGAGCAGATTAAACCCGGATATTTTACGGTAAGTTGAGTCAAGCACAATTCAACCATCAAATCCACTTACATTTTCATCTTCAAATAAAACAGGATTATTTTCTTGTGTAAAATAAAACGGAAATCCATAATTTCCAGTTTTATTCATAAATTTATTTTTTGCAACAAAAAAAGCACATTGCTTGTAAGATGGTGGAGTTATCTTTGCTGATATAGTGGATAACTAAAAAAATATTTCCATCAAACAAAAAATAAAAAAATCCAAACCGTCAAAGCTAATTCAGAAATGCAAGAATTTCCTTTCAAATGTAAAACATGTTGAAGTTGATTGAAAACAATTCTAATGGCCAAACCAAATGAAAAACCAGATAAAACTTGTTGTGAAACATAAGAAAAAACAAAATCTAATCTCAAAGTGAATAAACCAGCTTGAATTGCACCAGCAAGAAATGTCAAAGTTGAAGCAATTCCAATTTGTTCCACTCCGGTGATATCAAAGTTCTGTGTAGAATTGGATGATAAAAGATAGATATAATCATACGGCACAGAATGCCTTTCAATAATGTTTCTCACAAAAAAACAAATAATCACATTACTTCCTAAAAAATGCCAGTTTTTCCATGATTAAAATTCCACAAACTAACCAAAAAAAGAAAATTTTGATGTTCCAAAAAAAGTGTAAATTAATGAAGCAAAAAATGCGGTGTATAATCCACAAATTGGTGGAAGACCTGCAAGAAAAGCAAATGCAAATCCTAAAAAAATTCGTCAATCAATAATTCCATCTGACAAAAATGTCAAAAACCTTGAGCAACACTATGCAATGCCAAAGAAATTCCCGCGCAAATATCACCAAGTAAACTTTTTTTGTAATCATAAACTGGTAACCATTCTAATATTGGTAAAAACCGATGAAATAATGTTTTAGGTGATGAAAAAACAATTTCAGCATCATTTGGAAATCTTTGAGGAGATTTGACATTTAACCGACAACAAACACAACAATCAACTTGATAACTATCCAAAGAAATTCGACGATTTCTTGAACCTTTCATGTAATTAAATTTTGTGTCAAATTCATCCTAAATTAACTGTCAAAAAAATGAAATAAAATCAAAACAAACCTGATTCATTGGGGCTCTTCTTGCGCCAAGCAAATGTAATTGAACAGTTTGATTTGGATCCATGATTGTTTGAAAAAAAGTCAAAAAGTTTGAGTCATAAAATGTAAAAAGAAAAAATGTTTTGGATAAATCGTTGAAGACATTCAAAACTAAAAAGAAAACTAAAAATGTAAAGGTATTAGCATGTTCATTTCTGCTAAAGAAAGCTTAGCAAGTCATGAGATTAAGTATTTTTGAAATTTATTGAATTTGAAGATTTTGTTTTTTTCAACTATTAGACAATTATTCATTTGTGAAACCTTAAAATATAAAATTCATTGTCATAGTGACAATAAACAATTTAAACTACAAAAAATTTGTTATTTTTCATCAACCACAATTACAGGATATCAATTTATTCTTTCCTAAATAAAAACCAGTAATATCCAAATTACATTAAACAGCAAAGAATAAAGATTCTTTTTACAATTTGCTTGCTGTGTAATTTTCAAAAATAATTTTGTAATCCAAATCATTTTGTTTTTTGTCAAATGAGCGGTCATTGACAATGTTAAGTTTTTGTCCAGTACAATAACGATGAGCAACTTCTTTATCAGCTTCAGTTGAATCTTTATGAGAAGCAAAAGATGTCAATAATGCTCCTAAAATAATATATCATCAACAAATTTCTTTCAAGAATGATACTTACCAGTATAAATGTTGCCAATTGTTAAACCAATATCACGTGCACCTCTTTGAAGATTATTTGGAAATTCTGGATCTTTTTGAATTGTTTTTAATGTTGCTAAAAATTTGTTTATTTCACCAAGTAATACATCACCACATTGTACAAGTTTTTCATCACCATTTTTAGTTTCATTAATAATTTTTGTAATTTTGTTTGAAAATGCTGAAACAGCTTCAAATTTTGTTGTTGAAAATACACGTAAAACATCCAATGATAAAACATTTGTTGTACCTTCCCATATTGCTGTAACTTGTGTATCACGTAAAATATTTGGAATACCAGTATCTTCAATATAACCTTGTCCACCAAAATTTTCAATACCTTCACTTATTGCTGGAATACAAATTTTTCCTGTATGTAATTTTACAACTGGTGTTACTAAACGTAATAAATGTTGTTCTTCTGTTGTTGCTTTACCAGTTTCTTGTATTCCAAGTAATCTTGCTGCTTCTAATGCTAATAATAAACCACCACGTGCATGAAGTTCGATATTTGACAATTCTTTCAAATGTAATGGCCATTTGTACAATTTATTTCCAAATGCTGTCCGACGTGTTGAATAATCACGTGCTAATGAAATTACACGACGCATACCACCAGCTGATGCCAAAGCATTATGAACACGGGTAATGTTGAGCATGTTTGCAATTGATGGTACACCTCTACCAGTTTCTGATAACTTCAAAGCTTTGACACCATCTAATAACAATTCTGCTGTTGGTAATTGTTTTGTACCAAGTTTGTTCTTTAATTTTAACATTTGAATACCATTTAATTCGCCAGTTAATGGATCACGTACACGGGCAAAGAATAATGCAAGTCCTTTTGATCCTGGTGTTGTATTACCTTGTTTAACAGGACGTGCAAGTGTTAATGTAATATCTGCATCAATAGCTGAGCTGAACCATTTATAACCATGTAATGTATGTTTTAAATCATCAATTGATTCAGCATAAGTATCACAACCACCACCAACATCTGAACCACCAGCTTTTTCTGTCATCCATTGTCCTGATGTCCAAGCTTTTTTTGGATCACGTGAAATTAAACGTTCATATGCTTCTTGCAAATCTGGATGTACGCCAAACAAATTTAATTCTTTGATTGTCTTTGCAGCACCATCAGTCATTGCTAATGGACATGATACAAGACCAGATGATGGATGGAATAAATATAATTTTGCCATTTGATGTAACCGACGATGAACAGCATCTCTTGTTTCATCATAACCAATGTTAATCAATCCTTCTTCTGCACTAATTTCCTTTAAACGATTCCATGATGGATGAAGATTGAGTTTATCAACTCTTTTTCCCCATGAATCAAATTGTTGAAGAGTTGGAGCATTGAACTCCGCCAAATATCCCAATTGGTCAACTTCCTTAACAATTCTGTCACCAAAGCTTGTCAAATCTTTTTCAACAATGGCATATTCCTGAAAAAACAATCATTCAAACATCCAATAACAGTGAAAATCCTCACACTTGCTGGCAAAAGTTGTTTCAATGCTCGAGACAAGACAGGATCAGCTGTGAAAGGATTTTCAAGAACTGGTGGATCTTGAAGGAATGGTCCAATTTTAGCATGTTTGTAATCCGTGCTACTCATTCTAAAACCATCTTTAAATCATGAAAGTTTGTTTAAATTTGTTACCTTAGAACAGTTTTAGAAGACAAACGGAATAAAGGCACTGCATGTGTAGTTTTGATGGGCAACATTATCAAAACAAAATAACGACCGCCTAAAAAAGAAGAATCAACGAATGAAAAACGTGTTGATCAAATTTTTTGCTGGTCAAATCAAAAATAAAATGCATCGTTTTGCACAAATAACGTAGTGTGAGCAAATGACTCGGGTTTAACTGTTTAAAAATCAAAATCAAATGTTTATAACCAATTGTTGAGATATCACAAATCAGGAAAAATAAAGGGAATCCTTGAGATTGTAAAGCAAATTCAAATTTTGTCGACTAACGACAAACACAGGACTTTTGTGGATAAAAAGCATGTAAATCATGGTTTATGATGTTTTGGAATTATCATCGGATTTTGAAGAAGATGGTGCGACAGCAACAATCATTTCTTTCAGTAATTTAAGCTCACTTTTCATTGCTTCAACTTTTCTGCAAAAAAATACTTTGAAACCTTTTGAAAACAATAAACAAGCTTACCTTTCTAAAGTTTCATTTTCCATTTTTAATTGATTCACTCGTGAATTTGTTTCATGTTCTTCTTGCCTCTTTTTCTGTCTTGTCTTACATACAGCAACATTATTTCTTTGTCTTTTTAAAGCATAATCATCTGGATTACTTTCCATTGGACTTGTTGGTTCACTACTTGATGTAGCCGCTTTCCGTTTACGTGGCCCACCACGTCCTCCCATTCTAAGAAAGAAAATTATTTTAATACAAGTTTATTTTCTTTCTATCATGAATTATGGGCAAGAAATATTTCATTTGGTATTTGACCAATTTGTTTTTTGAGAATTATCGATCAAATCTTTATTGACAACCCCGTCACCATTCCAGATAAGGAAAATACTTATTTCAAAACCAAGGAATGAATACTGACTAGATACGTCAGCTTAAACTGTACAGACAAGATAGCTTTAGGTAGAAGTTGTAGAGCAGGAAAATTTCACAAATAATCGGCAAGTTTAACGACCACAACAATTATTGACTTGTTGTTGAGCTTTATCAAGTAAAGTTATGTTTTGATTCTGGCCGGTTTTAACATTACATGTATGGAAACTGAAAAACAAGATAAAAATTCATATAAAAATGTTGAACTCACCGGTCATCGTTAACTTTCATAGCTTCGGTTAATCTTGCTGCAACTTCTTGGAATAACATTTCAACATTTGTAGAATCCAATGCTGAAGTTTCTAGAAAATAATCAAATCCATGATCAGTAGCAAAAGCTTTTCCAACATGTTCAGGAACTTCACGTTCTTCATCTTTGTCAATTTTGTTTCCTGAAAAATTAACAATCACACGTCATTCTTAAAGAAATATTTTTGACTTACCAACAACACATTTTAACACTTTTCTGTTAGCATATTGTTCAATTTCATTTAACCATGCAGCCAGACAGTCAAAACTTGGTTGACATGAGACATCATAGACCAAGATAATTGCATGAGCTGACCGATAATAACTTTGAGTAATCGATCGGAATCTTTCTTGTCCAGCTGTATCCCATATTTGAAGCTAAAAAGTTTATTTTTCAAAAAACATTATAATTTTTTTTACTTTTATTTTTTCATCGCCAACTTTGACAGTTTTGATCATAAAATCGACTCCAATCGTTGCACTTTGACCAGGTGGAAAAATTCCATGAGTAAATTTTCGAACTAGACACGTTTTGCCAACACCAGCATTGCCAACCAAAACAACTTTGAACAAATATTTATAATCTTCCATTATTTAATTTTGTTAAGAAAAATTCATTCAAAAAATAGCTGAAACATGGTTTTTTTTTTCAATGCGATTCATTGCATAAAAAAAAACAATTATGCACGCGAATCGTTAAAAGAAAAAAATTGGTTGACGTCATTCGCGCTAAAAGATACCGATCAACTGTTTTTTTTCTGTAAAGAATTTTTGGAATTATTATTGATTCATTAGTAGAAGATTAACAGTTGTCAATGACATAATCCGATCCATTTTGTTCTAACAACTGAACCACTACTACTTTTTTTTTTCAAACGGAGAGGGAATAGATCCTGTTGGTCCGTTGTTTTGAAATCCGTTGAAATGAAAAATATAAAAAAATCGTGCAAAACTCCGACAATAAAGAGACAAACCGCAATTTTCAGTCACACGAAAAAAAAATTGACCATTTTCTTCGTTTTTCTGATTCAAACGACAGAAGAAAAAAAAATTATTTAAAAAAGTTTCAACTGCTGATTTAAAATTTTTTTTCTTGCTTGTTTTCACTCCTTTTTTCATTGCTTTTCAAATGTATTTGACAATAAATTCCGTCAAAAATTTGACAGATGAAAAAAATTTTTTTCCCGTTAGTTCCTAAATAAAAATACAATGACTAAAAAAAATTAAATTCACTTGGGATCATCTTGTTTTTCTGACAATTTTTTTGATTTCCATTCAAGTTCTTGTTTAATTCCTGACAATGGTGACAAATATGTCAATTCTGTTCCATGTGTTTTTAAACATGCATAACGTCCCAATACAAATAATAAATCACTCAAACTATAAAAAATTAAATTAATAATTTTACACAACGATGAAAAAACTTACCGATTAAGAAATTTAAGAGTATTTTCATCAAGATCTTCATCACGTAATAATGGTACAAGTGTTCGTTCAGCACGACGACAAATTGTTCGAGCAAATTGTAATTGTGCACCAAGTTGACTACCACCTGGTAAAATAAATTGTCGAATTGGTGGAACTTTATCACCATATTCATCAATAAGTCCATGAACATATGCAACATATTCATCATTAAATTGTGTCTTCACTAAAAAAATGAGATTATTCCCATAAGTTTAAAAAATAACAAACATTTTTTCTTTTCACTTGAATTTGGTGGTGTTGCAACATGTCCACCAAGATCTTGTAAAATACATTGAATTTTTGTCAAAGTTTCAGTAATATCAGTTAATTGTTTACTAGCAGAATTTTCTCGACATACTCCAAGCCATGATGATAATTCATCAGTTGTTCCAAGTGCCATAAATCGTGCATCATCCTTCCAACGACGTTCATTGTTAAACAAACTTGATGATCCTTGAAAAAATTACTTCATTAATGAATTTTGACAACTCCTACCTTTGTCACCGGTACCTCTCATTGGTTTGAATCCTCTGGCACATTGTCTAACCGTAAACAATAAGGCATTTACCTGTGAAACCCGCATCTATAAAAAATATGCTATTAAAATCGTCATATCCAAAAAAATCAAGTATTTCAAAGATTCAAAACTTTTTGAAGATTTTCAAAAATTTATAATTCACCGGAATTTCATCTCTACCTCGCTTAAAACAACAAGAATTTAAGCATTCAAAAATGATGCAACAGAATCAACAATGAATGATGGAATGAGAAGTGGAAAATTCTTTTGTTTTGCATCTTCAACATCAGCTGTTGTTGAAACACCAGTTAAAGTCAAAATAGTATCTAATCCATGTGAATTACCAAATGCAATATCAGTATCAAGTCGATCACCAATCATAACAGTTTTCTTTGGATCAATGTTGAATTTTTGAATGTATTTGAACATGGCTTCACTTGGTTTTCCCATAACTTTTGGTACACGTCCAGTAACTTTTCGAATAGCAGCAGCAAATACACCAGAACCAGGACAAACAATAGTTGGATTATCACCTGGAAAAGTTGAATCTTCATTCGTAACAATAAATTCAACATCAGGATTTTTCAAATAATTTGCTGCTTTGTAGATTTTAGGATAAGAAAAATGAGCATCAAAGCTAACAACAACAGCTCGAACATTTGGACGTATTTCTGCTTCTGCTAAAGTCATTTCCTAAAAATAAATGGTTTAATTACTTGGAATTCATATAAAAAACATACATTTGCATAATTAGCAACTAAATCTGGACCGCATCCAAAGCTTCGAACACCAGCAGCTTCAAGTGTTGATTCTAATGCTGGAGTACCAATTAAATAAATTGGATCATCAGTATATCCACGAGATTTACAATAATCTGCTGCAACCATACCAGAAGAAACCACATTTGATGCAGTAACTTTGGTGAATCCAAGCGCATGTACTTTACTAACAAGATCATCAATATGCCGAGTAGAATTATTTGTCAATATAAAAACTTGTTTTCCTGCTTCAATTAATGCATTTACGACAGTTGTTGTCCCAGGTATAACATTTTGTCCCCGCCAAAGAACACCATCAGCATCAAAAATGTATGTAGAATACTTATTCATCAACACACTATGAGCTTGTTGTGGTGTCATGCTAAAATCAAGATACAATCCACAAAACAAACAAAGGAGATAACAGAAGCTTGAAACAAAACAAGATTGATATATCAAACTAAAAAACTGATCAAAATAATTTTTATTATCCCTTTTTCATAAAAATATTTCTGAGAATCATCTTCAAATAATTTTTTGGCAAATAAATGAGATCAAATAATAAGCTAAAACTGATGTGTACAACTATAAAAAAATGAGAATCTTTGTGATTGAACCATTTGAAAAACTGGAAAAATGAACATGATTTTGGAACGGGATAAAAATCAAAGTGAGCACAAAATGTACAAGGCAACCAATTTGTTCAAAAGTGAATTTGTTTCATGCGTTTAATTATGATTAACATATTGCAGGATATCCAAGATCAAGATTTGCTAAAAATAAACAAATAATTTTAACTTGAATAAACAAAATGTTTCTTACTTGGATTGTAATATGATTGTGTTCGTAATCTTGTTGTTAAAGCAGTTGGTGTATTTGATAATCCATGAACAACAGCATTTTGATCAGGTCTTTGAAGTGGAAAAGACATGGGAATATTGTTCAAAATTGAAGTGTCTAAAAAAATTATTGATTAAAAATCATTCATGCATGTTCTTTGATCCTCACCTGACAAACTAACAAAAACTTGTCCAAGACAAATGTTATCCTTGTCTTGTTGTTTTCCATAATCCCAAACTGTAAATTCCAAGTAATAATTTGGTAATTCATTGTAGTTGAGATAATATTCAACAGTTTGTTGCCAATCAGGATCAGTTGTATTGCAAATATACTTTGTTCTTCTTTTATTAACAGCTCTGAAAAATAATTTTCATATATTTTTTAAATGAATAATCCAACTTACTTTCGTCCAGGTAAAAGATAAATTTTGACAAATGGATTTGGAAGGATAACTCTTCCTCCATAATCACGATAACGCAAATTTCTTGCTCCAAGAACACTTACTAGTAAAATTCCATTAATTTGATCATATGCGAAAGCTAATTGAATGATTCCTAAACCATCTCTAACATTTCTACTTTGATAAACATTGTTTTGGCGACCGTATCCAGAACCAAGGTAATTATACCGTTCAGAATAATTAGGAGAAAAACTACGATGAGCAGGAATAGGTGGAGCATTAGATTTTGACCAGTAATTATTTGTTTCGTCTGAAAAATTCATTAATCATTGAAAAACTGGAAAAATACTTACATCTACGAGAAGATTTGTAACCTTCAGTGACGTTATCATACAAATTTTCTTCTTGTTGACTTGCATATGGATTTATTCCACGATTACTTTTGATGACAATTTCAACTTCACCAAGACTTCCAGTTATAATTCTTTCAACTTCTTCAAATGTTTTTCCAGAAAGCAAAATGCCATTCCATTCTAGAACTTGATCGCCTTCTTGGATTTCACCCAATGTTTCAAAACCTCTTCCACGATTAACAGCTGTCACAAATGCTCCAAGATCACCATTTGACAATCTTTTTCCACCAGTAACACGAATTCCAAGATCTAAACATGTTGTCATCATTTTTTTCTTGCAAATTAAATGGAACAAACCGTTATAAATGTTTTGATCTTTGTACTTTCTCGTCAACAAAATTCTTTTGATTCTTCCACTTTGTACATGTCTTCTTGACCTTGTTTCTGGTAAATCTCGTAATAAATCATTGATTTCACGTCCAATATTTGTCATTGAACGTCCACGAGACGAAGTTGTCTAAAATTAGTTTAATTTTGTTTTAAAAAACCACAACTTACAATGTTATTATTAATTTTTCCGCGCATATCTCGTCCAAGACTTGCTGTTGAATATTGTTGAGTTGAATTTGGTTGTAAATAATCTAAACAAATCTAATTATTTTATACATTTTAAAGCTAAAAATACATAAAAACATTTTAATAGAAATTTCAAATTTTTGACGGACGATAACCCAAAAGCAAAAGACCAAAAGAAAAAAAAAGATAATCTGGGCCATTACTTTTTCAAAGTTAAAAGTAAAACCATGAAAAATGGACAATTTTTGTTGCCATTTTTGACATTTTAAAGCAAATTGAAAAATGATCAAAATTAATTTTTTTTTTCAAGTTTTGGTCCCTTGAACAATTTTCTTTTGCCAGACTTTATTGTTTTTTTGTGCAAATATTTGGTCGAAAAAAATGTCTTTGAAAAATTGAGTTTTTTTTTCAAACAATGCCATATCAAAAAAACCATGATATTTGTTTGAAATGCTATTTTTAGTTATTTTAATGCCAATTTCATGCTCATCATTGTTGAGTACTTGCTTTTTTTTGAGAGTCGAATCCTCGAAAAAAAGCTTGCCACCATGGCAGCCAAAGCTCTTTTCATTCTTTTGTGTCAAAAAAAAATGCCGAAAAATCAATTTTTTTGGATTCTGAACTTTTTTTTTGGAAACAAAAAAAAAGAATGACAAATAATTTTCTTTTGGAATTGTAAGAAAAAAATTTATTTTTTTTTCAATGAAAGAAAAAAAATGCAAGAAAATTGAAGTAAAAAAATTGAGGAAAGAAAAAATTGGGATTTTATCGTCCGTCAATAAACATGTAATTTCTATTAAGACGATCAACATCACAATTCGTACCCGTTTGATAACCATAACTGCTTCCATATGATGTTCTTTGTCGATGACGACCATATGTGTGATACATTTTATTTAATCCATCTTCACATGGATATTTTGCGTCATAAACCGATGTGTTCATTGCAGTTTGTTTACGAGCAGCTCCTTGTTGTTGCTGTTGTTGTTGTTGTAAATATCTTTGTTGTTGTTGATACGTGGCATTGTATCCATTGTCCCATTGACTTGGTTGATAGTTGTAGGTTGGTGGATTATAATTGTTGGTTGGTAAAGGTTCAGGGACAACTCCAACATTGTGATTGATGAGATCTTGGATATTGTCAAGTTGACGTAGACTTTGTACACGATTATGCATGTAATTTCCATAATCACCTATCATTTGTGATGGTCGAGAACCATAATTTCGTTCATTACGAGAATAAACTTGAGATGGACCAGGTTGTTCAAACATCATTTGGTCCGTTTGATTCAAATAATTTGGAATTGATTGATCCAACATTGGATTGGAAGAATAGTAAGGCCGAGGTTGATTATAAGGCAAATTAATATCTTTCATTGGTGGAGGCATCGGTGGACTATAATCTAATTGATTTGTCATTGCCATTTGATCATCATAAGCGTCTCTTTGAGCTGATAAAAATTGATTATTGAGGTAATTTGCATATTGCGAGACCATATCTCCTCGGCCAGTCACGTTACTTGGAATTTGATTCAAATTTCCACTCAAAAACATGTCATCAAACGGCATTTGATCAATTTGATTAGCCGATCTTGTGAACATTTGAGGTTGTTGCTGTTGTTGTTGTTGCAAGTATTGTGGATAATATGAATCCATTTGATTCAAATTTGACAACGATCTTGAATAATTTTCAGATACATTTGGCATTGTTGGTGCCATTAATGACTGTTCCATTGAATCCAAATAACGTTCATAATTTCTAGGTAATGAACCATAATTATACATTTGATTTTGATTTGATCTTGAACTAAAATCTCTTAAACCCGTATTTAAACGATTTCTGGCAGGATAATCAATTCTTGGCAAAGAACCATAATGAGGCACTGTTGATGCGTAATCACTTGATGGTAACATTGGATTTGATAACAATTTTGGTAATGGTTGTTGTTGCAAATATCTCAAATCAATCATTGATGAAATTTTTTCACGTCTTTGAGCAAGTTCATCCAAAATTTGTTGACGTTTTGATTCAATGTCATTTTCCGTGAAGTTGAATCTTTGTTTATCAAGTTTGACAGCTTGAGTTGCTTCACGTAAACGTCGATCATATTCTTCAAAATATCTTTGAGTAGATTCTAAAAGGTCTGGACCAGTTGAAGTTGTGGTTGTATTTCTTTGAGAAATTGAACTCGTTGGTTTTGGAAACTTTTTTCTTTTCAAAGAATCACTGATTGCGTCAGTTTGAGTTTCAATAGTACGTTTTTCCATTCTCCCATAATCGTTTGTTTCCGCTTGAATTTGTTGTTTCAAAGATGTACTTGGAAGATAATGGCTAACATAACTTAAAGTTGATGTACCAATTGATTTTGGTGGAACATCACATTGAACAGCTATTGATTTTTTTAAACCAATTGTTGATGTAATGTTGAATTGTTTTATTCCTTCTTCTTCTACCCAATTTATTGTACTTGTACCTTCAGATTTCATTTGTGGTTTATAATCTCTTCTTATTGAAATTGGTGGCCTTTTAATTGGAACAATTTTGGCATTTTTCACAATATCCAATGGTAAATCACATTTTATAACTGAAGGTATTTCATCCAATTCTGGTAAACGTCCTTCAGGCATTATACCACTATTCAACATTCTGTTGATTACATATTGTCGATGATTGGCCTCAATTTCAACGGTGTCCAATTTATCCCGTCTTTTTGAAAGAACTTCTCTTAGTTCTTTTTTCAACATAACGCGAGACATTGTATCCGTCATTTTTGGCAGTTTCCGTTGTTTTGATATATCGCCATTGGGAATTATAATTGTTTGTTTCGACCTGTTTGGAATTTTGAAAGTTGCACCAGGTAAAATTGCAGGGTCTATTGGATGTACACCAATGGCACTTGATGGATGAGCTGTTGCAGAAGTTTGTGATGGTTGTGTACGAATATTTGAAGACAATCTTGTTGTTGTGGATGCTGTGGAAGAATCAAATAATATTCCACCATTTGTACCACATGCTGCATCTTTTGGTTCTGGTGCACTTGAAGTATAATAAATTGGAGCATTTGAAATATTTGTTCCCATATAAGGTTGGGGCAAAGATGGAAGTCTTCTTCGTCCCATTTCAATTGATGTTGAAGTTGAGGTTGTTGGTACTGCGTTTTCTCCAGAAATGAGCAATAATACATCCTCCTAAAAGGGAAAAAAATGAAAATGAGACGTGAAAAAAAATCGGAGCCAACTGCATTTGCGCATTTTTTTGACGTTTAAGGATTTTAAATTGGTTTAATGCTAATGCGTCTCAAATTTCCAAAAAACAGCATTTCATGAATTACAGAAATGATCCTACTACCATCTCATTTTTTACTCAAAAAAAGATAAAATATAATCAGATTGACCAAAAAAGCAAATTGGCGCAATTTCCTTGAGTTTTGGAATTTTGCTTTAACATCAAAAAGGAAGACGTTTTCCGTTTCATGCATTGGAACAAAATTTTTTTTCCATAAAAATATGCATCGATTTTGCGCAGTCAAAGTAAGCTGGTGAAAAAATTATAAACTGCCACAAAAATGCATCCTGAATTTGTTTGGCACAGTTTTTGACATTTCAAGCCAAGTGTTTTTGTGTTCAAAGAACATAAAACTGATAAAATATGAATAAAAAGCGCACCTTGGAGTGACCGACAAGCTCGGCAGGCTTTCGTTGAAACCGCCAGCTTTGAATGTTTTAGTATTTGTCAAACAATCAAAGAATATTAAATGGAATGATGTGGTAAACCAAACAATTTGTTCAGGTTTTAATTTGAATAAAAATAAACAGTCATGTTTGAAATATTTCAAGGAAAAACTTTCTTCTTTTTTTGTTTTTGATCAAATTAAAACAAAGATGTAATTAAAAAAGCCGCAAATACAACAAAAACTCCCAGCAGGCAATAGTGAAATCAAAGTCTTTCGACGGCAAAACTAGCTTTAGAAGGCGCGCGTTGCTTGATGTTAACGGCGCTCGTCAGTCACGCCCAGTTTTTTTTCTTTTATTCCACTCCTTTTTAGCAGTTGCTGTGTAAAAAAGAAAAAAAAATTTCTAAGCAAAGAATTAAAATGAATGTAGTTTTTTTTCGCATTTTTTTCTTGTGTTTCATCTGGGAATTTATTTGAAAAAAAAAGTTATTTGGCCACCCAATGTGTCAACTAAAAATTCTACCACTTTTGTTTTGAAAAAAAAAATTGGAAATCATTGGCACGTTAATTTTAATTTCAAAGAAAAAAAAATTTGTTTAATGAAAATGACTTTTTTTTTAATCTGCAAAAGAAATTTTTTTTTGAATGAAAAATTTTTTATCCGTTGCTAATTTTTTTTCTCTTTTCTAAAAATTGCCTACATTTTGTATCCAGAAAAAAAAATAAAGATTAAGTTGAACAATTTTTTTTGTTACAAAATGAAAAATGGCATGAAAATACCGCTATGGGAATTTAAACCCTACATGGTTGTTAGATGATCTATAAACGACCACTGGTAGTAGTTTTAGCATTTTTTTTTGGTGGCAGTTGACTCCGATTTTAAGCTTTTTTTAGTTTTAACAAAGAAGACCAATAAGTTGAACAAAAATAAAGACCAGGAAAAAAAACGGACAATTGAGTCCAAGCTTCAATAAATCTTGTTTTGAAACCAAAAATAAAACATTTGTTTTTCAAAAAAAAATTTAAGAAAAAAATCAAAAATCATAAATATTTGAAATTTAAAAAAAGGTAAACCCACATCTCTCACAAATGGACGTTTTAATAACACGCCAGTTGAAATGCCATCAGCCGTCACTGTTGTTGGCGCTTGTTGTGAAGTCATTGAAGAAATTCCAGAAAAAGTTGGAGGAGGAAAATTGAAAACTTTTGTTGGTTGTTCATCATTTGATAAAATCATTGCTGGAGACCGTTTAAGCCTAAAATTGAAAAATGAACCAATCTTGAACAAAAAGAAATTGTACCGTGAAGTGGTTGAATCATCAGTCATTTCGGTAAACGAATGAATTGCTGAAGGTAATTGACTTCCTAATGTTTGACGAGATATCGATTGAAGTCCAATTTGTGCCAAGATTGCTGCATCTGAAGCGCTATTTGGTGGTACGAAATCTAAAAATGCGTATAGTTTTTTTTGGCTAAATAACAATTTAATTAAATTACCATGTTGGAAATAGCCTGGTTGTGTGACTTGGTCTTTCAAATGCACATGCGGATGTAAAGGATGATGATTTTGTATTGGAATTAAATCTTCAGCTACCGGTATATCAGTTTTAAACTGATGACCGTTGATTGATGGAACGTTGTTTGCTGTTGAAAAAACTGTAAATTGTTGTTCTTGTTCAGGTGGTGGAGGGGCGTTGCGGATGGGTGTCAATGGGCCAATAGGTTCTGCAGAAGTAACTTCAGGAATTTGAACTTTTATCTGTGATTCAGGCTGTTTTGTTGGTTTTTGAATCTGTTGAAGTTTTTCTTCTTGTGAACAAACAGGTGTTGTAGTTGCCCAAGTATATGTTGGAGCAGATGAACCAGCAGATATATAAAACGGTTGAGAAGTGCCGTAAAAACCAGTTGTGGGAGTAAATGTTGTTGCAACAGCTGTTGTAGTAACTGTGGCTAAAATTTATTATATTATTTTGTTTTTCTTAAAAATGAATATAATAATAATCTATTTTTACTTTGAAAATATAATGCAACTTTATATTTCAAAGCGCCAATTCCAAAGCAACTGAAACACAAAACCAAAATATGGATGCCCAGCGCAATCAAAACCTTGGCTTTTTTATTTTTGTTTTTACACCTTTTGGCTTTGATATATTATGTATTCACAAGTAATAAAAAAAAATAATATCACGTCGCCAAAAATATATAGCTCGTCAATTTTGGAAAGAAAACTTTCAACGTCTTAGAAAAAAGTGGTCAAAAATGACCACGGACTATTGGATGCTTTTTTGACAACTTAAAAATGACATGGTTATTGACAACCACCAACAAAGCCACGGGCCACAAAATGAAAAAAAAACAACCAACTTGTTGTAGTGGCAATATAACTTTTCGTAAATCGTTGCTTTGGTTTTTTATCTTCTGAAGTTATAAGCGGCGGGATGGTATTACCATGTAAAGGCTTCCTCTCAAGCTCTTTAGCTAAAAAATGGATGAAAATTGGCATTTCAATACCCCTTTTGGGAATTCATAATTTAGTTATCTAATTCATTAAAAAACTAACCATGATAACGTCCTTCTGTATTGACAACGTTGTCTTCTTCTTCTCCTTCCGGGATAGTACTAATTTTTCGTTGTTGTTGTTGTTGTTCAATCCTGTCATTGATGTTATAAGTTCTATAATATTGTGCAGCTTGAACATAATCAATATCATCAGAATCCAATTGATTTTGTTCAACATGAACAGTGTCAGGTTCTTCATCTTCTGGTGATTCCAAAAATGGATTAATCCTTTGACTTGGTTGTCGACTGCTTTGTTCACTGGGAATGTCTTGTTTATAATGAAAATCTTCTTGGGCATTTGTGGTGGGTAAAGGTGCAGGTTGAAGTGGAGCAATTTCAGGTTTTCTTTCTTCTTGAATTTTGTTTTCTTTTTTCCATTCAAATTCATCATTTGCTGATTCACCAAAAGATTGAATTTGTTGTAAAACTTCTTGGGCAAAAGCTGATTGAGTTTCTCTTTCATGTTCCATTTCGGTGAATGACATTGATGGTGCTGATGGAGCTTCAATGATCTGAACAGAGACATTAGCACCTTAAACAATAATAATCCGAACCTGATCGGGATAATCATCTTCATCGGAACTTGGAGGTGTTTCATCTTCAGATTCTTCATCGCTTGTTTTGTCTTTTTCATCATGTACCGTAACTTTAATTTCTGGAGGCGACCTAACTTGTTTTTGTGGTTCAACAGTGTGTGCTTTTTTAATTTCCATTGGCATCTGAGGTTCCTTAATTGGTTCAATTTTTTGTTGCGGGGTTGGCTGAAATTCAACACAAATTTTCAAAGCCAATTTGTGGAAACTTACAACTTCAGACGTTGAAACCACAATTGTTGGAGACATGAGATCGTCCATTTGAACTTCATAATGCAAATCACGTGGCTTTTCATACAAATCGGAATGGTCGTCGGATGTCGAAGGTTCAATGTCTGATATCATTGGCAAATTGGAAGTGGTAAATTCTTGCGCAATTGACCGCGTAATTCCTGGTTGATCGTACTTTTGGTTGCCATGTTCGATGGACCAATCAATATCCGAAGAAAATCTTTTCGCTTCTTCTTCATTGACATAAGATTCGGATTTCGTTGCCGATTGTTTGTCAGATTCTTCACCGATGGATTCATTATCATCAGAAAAGACTGTCGTCCACATTCTTCCAGTTTTTGTTTCCCAATGTTCCGGTGCTTTGTATTCATGTCGTGGTTGCATCCAAACATCATCATCAAGTTCCACAGCATCAACATGAGGACTTGTTGGTGCTGCTTCGGTTATCCGAATAGATTCATCAACTTTTTCTTCTGGTTCAGTTATCACCATTCCACCATATTGTTGTAAAATTTCAGGTTTACTCCAATCTTCCAATTCTTCAAGATTTTGTTTTGGCAAAACTTCTGGTTCAAATTCTTCGTTTTTGTAAATTGATTCTTCTGGTTCTTCATCAATTTCAAAACTTTCTGGCAACATTGGTTGACTAATTTCTTCTGTGGTTACTGGAACATTATGAACTTCTTGTAACAAAACATGTTTATCCAAATCAGTGTCATAAGTTGCATAACCACTATCGGAGATCATCAGCTGTGGTTGAGAACTTGCCATACTGGAAATTGATCCTTCCAAAGAATTTTTATCAAATTTATCATTTTTAAGTTCTGTTTCATTTGGCAATGGATGTAATGGTTGTTCAATTAATTGTCCGTTTTCCCATGATAATTTTCTTGTTTTTGAACCATCTTTATCGTTCAATTGTTCATGAACAATGGCTAAAAAAATGCAATTAATAAATAAAAAAATTTTCAAGTCTGAGCTCCGCAATTTTTAATAAAAAAACATTTTTTTTCTAACAAAGCTTTTTTTGGCAATAAATAAAGTCCAATTTTGTTGTCAAAAAAAAATTCATGTTCCTACTAATTTAGAATGACATTTGTCTTTCTTTTTGCCAATTTATTCCAAAAAAAAGTCGGCAAATAAAAGATGAGTAAAGAAAAATTTGAATAAATTTCCACAAGCCTCGTGGGAAAATTTTGCATTACTTTTGGGGCAGTTGGTAGAAGATCCTTTTTCAACTCATGTTAAAGTTAAATATACTACCCCACAAACACATAATAAATAAACGTAAATGCACTTGCTATGCATTTTTTCAAATAATGTATCGAAAAAAAAACAACTTACTGGCTGAAAATGGAATTCCTTGAGAATTTGAACGTTGAGGAGACATGGCTGTCAATGGTACCATTGAAGCACCTTGCATTTCAGCTTGACGCATTACAGATAAAATTTGTTCTTGTTCTGCTGCTGATAAATGACCTAAACCAAGTTCTTCAATTGAAGGTGTCGCAGAAATCGATGTTGATGGCCCAGTTGACAAATCCAACAAAGAAGTGGATTTTGGTTGCGGTTTGGCAATCAAAGTAGGAGTTGTTGGCCTGAAAATAAATTTTTTTTCATCAAATGTGCAAAAAAAATTGACAAACGTTTGTTTAAAAAGTTTGTCATCTGTTCGTGATGCCGAAATTTTTAATGGTGGAGCTTCAGCGGCATCAATCTCGGCACATGCCATTACAGCCATAATTTTGTCTCGTTCTTCCTGTGATAAATCTTCTAATCCAGGCGGTAAAGAAATTGTAGATTTATTAATTGAAGGACCAATTTGGGCTTGGCTTTTGGATTCTATTGTTTCTTGCTGAAAAAAATGTACGTTGATGCCAAATATAGCAGAATTTTGGATTAGTAATTTGATTCTTATTTTGAAAAGAACGTTTCAGACAATTTAAAAAAACTCACCAAATTTCTTCCAATTTGTGTCAAATCACCTGTAGATGCCGCTTGAGCTGCTTGAGCAGCCTTTGCACCCAACTGTTCTCCTGCTTGTTTGGCATTCTTCAAAGCATCGGAAGCAAATTTAGATAATCCGCCAAATCCACCAAATCCTCCAGTTTTTGACTTTGATCCAAACATTGCTTTTTTCTCTGGAAAAACGGCAGATTTTACAATTTGATTGGAATTTTGACTGGCAGTAATAATTGGAATTTCATTAATTTCTTCTCTACATTCTGAATCGTTTTCATTACGTTCTGGTTCGTCAACCTGTAAAGAAACCGCATCAACTGCAAACGTCGGCGGTAACGGCAGTGGCTCAGCAAAACTGCTTTCTTCCCATTTCTCTTTTTTTTCTTTTAGTCCATACTCTTCAGTTTGAATTCTATGAGGCAGCGGCACACTTGTTTGCTTGCTTCTTTCACTGGAAGGAAAAACAGCGCCGGTGGCAAAATTCAATGCGCGGTCTGCTTCAGCAGCTGCAAGCTTATTGATTTTCGTGTCTCTTTCCAAACTGACGTCGCATGGAAACTCCTCCTCCTCTTGCTCATATTTTTGGCATTGCAGATCCATTACAGCTGGTTTTGTTGAGTCACTTTCTGCGGACACTTGAACCGGAATTGTTTCCTTTTCTGAAATAAGATTATCCATTTCTTCTGCATCAAATTCATTGCTTTCAGGAAACATTCCTAAATTAGACAAATTTAGCGCTTTTAAAAGTTAGTTTTTCAAAAACAAACCATAATCGTCGACTTCATCCAAACTTCGATTCAACTGATTCAATTGCTGACCATACCATTCAATCGTTTTCATGTTTTTGATTTCATCCAATACAGTCAAGTCACCAGTGTCATCACCAAGTGTTGTTGGAAAATGTGCATCGAATAAATTTGTTTTTTCATGATTTGACACTGGCAAAGTAGTGGTTTGATATTGTGCAGAAAAATCATCTGACCAAAATCGAACATCTGTGGGAGACAAATGAGCAAGGTCAGCGTTGGCTTTTTCATTAATTTTTTGAATGTGATCAATTTCTTCTTGAGACAATTCATTGATCTCTGCATGTGTTGACGGCTCTGCATTTGAAAAATCATCTGTTGTTGTTGTAAAGTTCAAAAATTCTTTTTGTTGTTCCTCAATTTTGTTTTTATCAAAATCTCGTTGTTGTAGTTGATTGTTCATTAAATCATCTTGTTCAGCAAGTGCAGCAATTTTTCTTATATGTTCAAGTTCACTTTCTGTTAATTCTACTTCTTTTTCTTCCATTTTTGCTTCATTCAAGGTTATATCTTGTTCTTCAACAACATCACTTGTTGTTTGGTTTACATCTTTTTGTTTATCATTCAATGTTGATTCATCAACTTTAGCATTCTGTTTTGATAACAAAGGTGATCGTTCGTCCATTTCTGCGAGTTCAGTGATGCGGCGAATATGTTCAAGTTCTTCCTCAGTTAGCGGTTCAAACGGAACAGTTGACGGATAAATATTATTTTCCTTTCCAATTGATTCATCTATTGTTTGTGGAAGGGCTTTTTCAATAACATCAATATTTGATGGTGTTCTGGAAGTTTCAAGCTCCGGTTGCGGTTGTTTGAGCCCAGCAAAATTTTGTTGAAATTCTTGTTCTGCCAATTGATTAATCCTAGCAATATGTTCAAGTTCCGCATCAGTCAGTTCCATTTCTTGGGGTTCTTCAACAATTCCCACTGGTTTGACGGGTTTTTGTTCGTTTTCAGTAATATTTTCAACTGCAGTTGATAATTTTTCTGTAACAGTGTTAACAGCTTGGAACGCCGATTTTAATTTTGAATTCAAATCCAATTCAAGGCCAAAACTGTGCCTTTGTTTTTGTGGTTGAATCATTGCTGGTATAAATGCCGAAGAATTTGCTTCAGCTTCTGCCATTGCATTTATTCTGTTGATGTGCTCCAGTTCCTCAGGTGTTATTTCTGGATAAACATTGCTGGCAAAAGATTGATCTTTGATTTTTTTATTGTCAATCTGCAGCTCAGTTTCTTCATTTTCTGTTTCTGATTCTTGAATACCACTGATAAATGTATTGGCATGTTCTGGTGTAATTGGTGAGTAAATGGTTCCAGTTGTGATTGGTGCTGACAACCTTCGGGAACCATCTGTAGATTTTTCAGACGAAACACTATCGAGAGCTTTACCAAATAACGAACGAACACTTCCAAAGAAAAATGATGGAGATAGTGATTTACGCCTTTCATCACCTTTTTCGACTGATGAGATGATTTTTGGAAGTGTTTGAATTTCTTCCAAAGACTGCTCGATACTTGAAGAATGATGCCTTTCTGATGAAATTTCACTTTGTGAATCAATGCGTTCTAAAGTTCGTTTGTTTCCAAATAAATCAAAATCACAGCGCATTTTATCAATTTCTGCTTCTAATTTTGTTGTTGACGGCTTGACATTTTCCGAAAAACATTCAACACTGTCGGATTCGTTATTAACAGTAGAAACAACTGATGAAATCTTGCGGCATTCTTCATCAATTTTTTTGATAATAAACGGTGCCTGCCTTTGCTCTGCTTTCTGGATAACTTCTTCAATATGTTTTCTTTCTTGTTCATCAACGTCAAGAGATTCCAACTCTGGTAAAGTATACATAGAAGACGAACTTCTGGAAAATAAATATTAAAAAACAAAGATTAATAAATTTACCTTCTAGATTGTTGGGGTGTCATCTGTGATCTGTTTGCAGCAGAAAGAACTTTGATGATATGCTGCTTCTCCGCATCACTCAAGCCCAACAACGCATTTTCGGGCAGAGCAAATGTTGAATCATTTGTTTTTTCCGACGATACGGAAGCTCGACGAACCAACTCCATAATGTCTCCACCGGAAGTTGCGGGCCGGTCGGTTGAAGACCGACGACTGAGAGAATCAAGCTGATTTGAAGCCAAAGGTCTCGAAGCTTGGATTATTGCCATTGCGGATTTTGGCCGCTCGGAAGAACTGCGACGTTGGAAAAAACTAATCAAAGAGCCGGCAAAAGTATCTGGTTTGTCCGCAACAATAGGGTGAACTTCGTAACAAGTGCTTGGATCAACCTGCGAGCACACCTCGCTGCAATGCAACACGTTAGAAAAACACAAAATAAAAACAAACCTTTGGCCATCTTCTGAAGAACTTCTGCGAGAATAAAAATGAACAACATCTTCATCAAAATAACGAGCCCTCGGATTCTCACAAACTCGAATCTTTGCCAATAAATCATTTCCTGCAGCTTCAGCAATTTCTTCAGTTAATCGCTGAGCGTAAAAATTCAATCTAACCAAAAAATCAACATTACACAATTCGTTTTTGTTCTCTGCGGCACTTCGAAATTCGCATACGGAAAACGGATTAACTTTGGGTTCAATTATTGTAACCAACGGTGCACGTTCCTGTTTTTGTGATGGAAATACGGCTTCTGTCACTGAATATTGGGTTTGGATTGGCAAAATTAATGGCGGTCGCTCCGGTTTTTCCACAATGGCTTCAACACTTTCGTTAGAGATCAATGGTTGACGTGGTTCATATGACAAGGCATCTAATGATGACGGAATTTCGGCATCGGCTCCG
>CABFKL010012627.1:283-12533 GCA_901765185.1 Panagrolaimus sp. JU765 | reverse complement strand
ACAACATCAGCCATGGAAGTTGCATGTAATTGTGGAATCACAAACATTACAAATTTGAAATTTGAATGTTTTGATCCTAAACATCCGCGGACTTTTGAATTGTGGCAACTTTCAAGTCCAGCAACAATTACACTGGGAAAAAAAAAAGCGGGTTCAATGTCAGGAATCTTGTCACAAAAGCGCAAAACATGGGACGAAAGTAAAATACGCAGAATTTTTGCGGATTTTTCCGTTCGGGATCCCTGCTTATTTTTTGACTGATTTTTTGCGGTTTTTTGACAACATTCCTGCGTATTTTGACAATCCTCCTGCACTTTTTGTCAAGGTTTCTGCTTTTTTTGTCAACATTGCTGCAATTTTGGTTGCAACATTTTTACCCTGGATTATTCAAGATTTCTGCTATCATTGGTCCGATATTCCCTTTTTTACCCATTACCCTGCCCTGTACTTTTATGCATTTTAAATGCATTTTTTATTGAAAAACAAAAACTATAATCAAAAAACAAAAAAAAAACTATAATCAAAAAACAAAATAAGAATCAATGACATTAAACGTACATGTTTTATCAATTTCTGATGGCCTCAAACAGCGTCATTAATCCGGATGATCTTCGGTCATTGATATTGATCATCATTTCCAAAATGTGATAAAAAGCTTTACTTTTTGTGTTGTAATCCAAATTGAAAACATAAACAAAATCAAGCAGTGTTTGCAGTGCCAAGGTAATATTTCCTTTCACCTATAAACACAAAATTAAAATAATTATATTGATAGAACAAACCTCAAATTTCCTGCGGTGTAAAATAATAAAATATTGGATTAAATTGCCGCTTTTTGCCATGCATATCATTGGTGCTCCTTTTTTGCTATCCACTTCCATTGTAGCTAGTTCAAGTCCTGCATATCTCTAAAATAAGGTTTTGTTTTGTATTAAAAGAGAAAAACTGACGGAATGATGAATAAAAACATTGTCGATGGTGCACTCAGATTGTTTTCCAACTTCGTGAGCAATTGCAGCACATAAACATTGACATGCTCTGTATCTGATTTCGTCTGGAAAAATTAACGTGAGAATAGCTAATTAAGTTTTACCATCGATTTGAAACGTAGGCGCATGAACATTGTCATTGAAACCACAGTACTTTTGACTAGCATTGAACATAGCGGGAATATACTTGTCAAAAACGTCAGTGAGATTTTGGATTCTTCGATTTCGATTGCGTCGTAGAAGTGACATTGACAATAAATAATCATTGTGCAGCTGAAAAGAATTATTTTAGAAAAGAACTAAACAATTACCCATGTTCCATTCTTTTCCAAAATATGAAATTTTTCAAGCACTTTCTCCGTTACATTATTCTTTGGATCTCTTCGCAAGAACTCTATCCATTTGACTCTTATTGCGCTATAAAATCAGTATAACATCACATCTGGATGAAAGTTTTGAAATTTACCTGGAATTCTGAAAAATGTTGCCAATGGCAACATCCCCCATTGCCACCGCTAATTCTCTTGTTACATTGTCGATCATGTTTTCAAGCTCCTTTTGAGTGACATTTACATTCAATGATTTGGGTGACCGAATGCAATATTCCGGCGATTTGATACGCTTGATATTGGATGTGTTGATTAATCGAGTCGTCGTCATAGTCAATGCCAAAAAATGATATAAATTGAATGTATGCATTTTTCAATTCGACAAGGCTTGAGTTGTTGTATAATTTTGCAAACCAAGATCTCATTGTCATTGATGTATATCGTCTTACATCTAATTCCCACTTTGTTCTGTTTTTCTCAATATACGCAACGGTGAGGTAAAAGACAGATTTTGCTACTTCTTCATATAAGGATACCTGCAAGTTAATTAAATTAAGTTGAAATTACTACTCTAGAATAAAAACATACTTTTCCAAATGTTTGACTGCATTTTTCACGTAATTCTTCCATATAACTGTTGATGACAGTTTCATTCGATTCATAAAACTTTTTAATACGTTCAGCTTTGTCTCGTTGTCGTACCGTTGCCGGTAAGCTCATGAGCGCTGGATGTTGGTTGACATCAGCAATCGGTGAACTATGATTTTGATGGCTGTCATTGTCATTACCATCAAAATTGCCAATGTTATTGTCATTGTTGTTTTCAATAAAAGGAACGTTTTGGACGCGATCTTCAACAGAGGATGCATCGGACAATGATAGCACTTTTTTCTTCTTTGTTCTTCGTTCAAATTGTGCTGAAAACGTAGGAGGATTGAATAACAAATAATATATAGCAAATATAAACAAACTGTTGCGTGACGACAAGCGCTTTTTGTTTGGAGGAACATTTGGCGTTGATGGTGCTATAACTTACAAAGTTTGAATGAAATAATATATAAAACTCACAATTTGATGAAGTTTGATCATCAGCTGACATTGACCTTTGAGATGACTCGTCACTGTCTTGATTGTTGAAGGATGACAAGCGCTTTTTGTTTTGAGAAACAATTGGCGTTGATGTTGCTATAACATACAAAGTTTAAATGAAATAATATATAAAACTCACAACTTTGATCATCCACTGGCACTGACCATTGAGAGCAGTTGTCATTGTCTGGGAAGTATACACCTGAAAAATCCATATATAAAATGTAACATGAAGAAGACTTACGAGTTTTATCTTCAAATATAAGCTTATAAATACCATCAGCGCATACTTCTTCTGACAATGGTACATTATTACGTCGATAACCATCCATTGTAAGGGTGATTTTCTTCAATTCCTGCGTTCCGTCGAGTTCCATCACGTTTTCTGCCTCTTCAACAATGTCCCTGACATAGTTCAAATTTCGAACTTTGCCATTGAAGTTCTTTGACTTCAATAATTCAGTGTCAGCCACCAAATCACAGCAGACGATAAAAGACATGCTGAAATATATGTATTAACAGAAAACAAAATTAACTAGATTGTGGGTAAACAAAAAAAAACAGCAGCATACTGGTGCGCTCTCGCAGCGAAAAATGTTTCAATTTTTTGCCTTGATATAAAATTTTTATTTTATAAAGTTTCGTATGGTAATCTGACACAATGCATTGAGTCAATAACATAAATATTTAATGGTTCAGGAATGGCCAACTGTGACTTTGAAATGGTGATAAAATTGTTGGAGCTTTGAATTACATAGCAGTGTCTTTGTCTGTCAAAATCTTGGGTTGTATAAATTTGAAGTTTCCAGCCATTGTCAGTGTTTGATACTATTTTTCCAAAAGTCTTTTCATTGTCAATGGAGCACAAGATGAAAGAATTGATTTGGAACTTTTTTTCACAGGTGTCATCGATTTTCTGCGTAAAATGTTCTAAAATGCATTTAATTATTAATCAATTTCTTATGCTTACCGCCTTCCATTGAAGAAAATGCTTTGATCATTGTGAGCTGGTAATGCTTTGCTAGAACCATTGGCAACTCAACTGTTCCAGTGACGTGTTTTACGTACATTTTGTGCATTTGATGAAAGGCTTCAAATCGCATACACCATAAATGACGCAGTGGACCACACATTTTAATTAATTCGGTGGAATGTTCTAGATAATGTAATTTGACAGTGACATGGCCGTTGATTTGCTTCCAGTTGGAAATATACGTTTTACACAAATCTGGCAACGTTTCTAGTTGTCGTTCAGAAATCGAAGGAGAGAAGATGATGTCCAAAACATCTTGAAATTGCAGGAAAACTTTCCACGAGTCAAGAACATTGCCAAATTCATCGTTGATCAAGTCAGTGTTTCCAATCAATAACGGTAATAATCGTGTGGCATTGAGCATTTTTGACGCAGTAAATTTTGTAATACCATTGTCATAGTCCTTTGGTGTTATAATGTCTAAAGGGTTTCTGGCATCTCCTCCTTGAAATTTGAAATCTTTGATGATGCTGTTTAGCCACCGATTGTTGTATGTGTTGACAACCATAATATCATTTAATACACGACCCAATAAATATTGGCAATGGCCTTCTAAAAAGTTGTGCATGATATCGGCAACAGGTGCGTCACAGAAATGGTAATATTTTAAATCATTAAAAGGACATTCTTCTTGAATTCCGTGTTCAGCTCTCAATTCAGCGTCATTGATTACGACATTGTACCATTCTTTTGTTTTCCTTTGTTTCTCAAAATGCTCATCTGCTTTCATTTCCGCTTGATTAATAGTGCAAGATCTGCAACAATAATCCGCATTGAATCCCTTTTTTAATCCAAATACTTCATGAATTGCCAAATTATCACCAACGACAGCAAATAATACTACCGGTAACTTTTTAACTTCGCCATTGACCATGAACTCAATACCATTCTCCAGTTCTTTCAACTCTCCAACAACGTGGACTCTGAGGTTATTCATCCTTTCTTTGGCAAAATCATGGCTATTTGCCATAAAGGTTAAAAAGGTTGAATCATTTTGTGATGCAATTTCAACGGGTTGATTAAGAAGCTTAAAATATCCGGCAATAATCTTGTACTTTGACGAGGAACGACGCGCAATGTTTTTTGTTCCAAAATCATCGACATAATAAACAATGGCCAGATAATCTCCAATCTCCTGAAATATCACGGCCTCAAACGTTAAAAATAGTTAACTTACCTGATACAAATCTTTAGCTCTTTGACTACAAAAACAATGATTGTATGAATTATTTGTTAAATAATCTGAGGGCATTGTCAGTGTTTTCACAAACGATTCTTTTGACAACAATTTCAACAACGTTTGCTTTATAGGAATAAACGCCATACTTCTCTGCCTCGTCAATATTCGTGCTGTTCCAATCCGATGTTCAACAGCTAATGCTATTTGTCTAACAGCAACATAATTGCTATGCATTTTGGCCAGTTGTATTCGTCGGTGATTGGTGCTGATTGACTTCAAGGATTTTTCTAAAGTGATGTAAATTTCTTGAAAGTCCATTGTGCTCATCCTGGTCTTCACAAGTTTCAAACTTAATAAACATATTTCAATCATGCTGTTTATCATCATTTGGGCAACAGAATATGGCAATCCTTTGCTCAACAAATCAAACCATTCCGACAAAATTCTGTCCCTGATGTTTTTGACCATGGCAACTACGTCTACTTCATTGTCGTCATCAATTTCAATTTGTTCACTGTTTTCATTGACATTGTCTTCATCATTTGCATCGAAGTCGCTATTGTCGTCGAATGCGGCAACAGCATTTCCAATTTCGATTTCATTATTTGGTAGATAATCATTGACATTGTTGCAAATGGCATAGGGCTCTAGAGAGCGGCGTGGTCCTGATGAAAATAATGGGTGATTGTCATTTCCAACATGATAATTAATTTCATCGCGATGTTTCTCCTGACAATGTTTTCGATAAGTTTTGTAAATAACGTTTTGCGAAGAGGAACAAAATTGACAAGAAACTTTGTTACCGCGATGATCACTGCGCAAATGAGAACACAATGTCTCCCAATCTGTAAGATTGGCTCCGCAAGCTGGACAGAATATCATCTAAATAATCTTCTATCTGTCAGAAAAATAAAATTGAAAATATTAGATGAATAAAGATCACAATGAAAAACTTATTATTATTCAAACTAATTTATTAGACAAAAAAACTAGTAATTCCGGTCCAAACTCGGTTTTCGAAACTCAGGAGCAGAATAAAAATAACTGTCAAAACTTTGTTCATTGGCACAGACAAACGTCCAGTGTAACAATTGAGTCGAATTGATTTTAGCCATAGTCAACATCAGCAATTTTCTGTGTTCGGCGGTGTTCTTGCAAAAGTCTCTGACAATTTGATAATCAGTGTATCCTTGATTTTTGACGTTTTCAATTAATTCCGGATAATCCTGCGCCAATTGTTGCACCGCCTTGTACAAGTCTCTTTCTTGTTCAGCTTTTGCCAAATCCTGTTGTTTTTCCATTAACTCCTTCTGAATCCTTGCCAAATCCATTGAATTTGCCGCCATTGCCATCATTTCGTTCAGTTTTTTGATATTTCTGCGAAAGCGTTCAATTTTCACTTTCTTTGATTTCAGAACAGGATTAGAGCTGCTTGGATTTCTGGGTTTTGCGCATTTACCTTCTTCTTTTTTCCGTTTTGACCTCCTTATTCTATTAGCAGCGAGATTTGTTTCCAGTATTTCTAAAAAAGAAGCATTGTCAGCAGACTTTCTTTTCCTGGATCTCAAATTCATAGTCGTTGACGGCATTATCATTGGCATTGTCGTTGCAATGTTGGTTTCATTGGGTCTTTCAGGTAAGACGGCATTAACACGGTTATCGGACAAACAAAGAGGAGAATTTGGGTTTCCCAAAAACTGTCCGGAATTTTCATCGGTGCTGTCTTGTTCTTCAACTTTGCCAGTGTTTTCAACTTCGTCAACGTCTTCAACTTTGCCACTGTTTCTAACTGTGGTGGTGCTTTCAACTGAGGCAGTGTCATTACCATTGTTGTCACCACGGTCATCGTCAGCTTCTTCAGCACTGTCTTCGTCAGCACTTTCTTCGGCAGTGTCATCAGCAGTTTCTTCGGCAGTGTCATCAGCAGTTTCTTCGGCAGTGTTCTCAACATTGTCAGATTCCTCAACATTTGTCACAGCCGCATCTTGAACTTCGACAGCACCTTGAACATGAGCTTGATCATTGGTGTTGCCATTGACAGCAGAATTCTTTGTCAGTGCACGATCAAAAATGTTGATCATAGGTTTTTCGTGCTCTGTCAATGTCCGAATGATTGGCCGCCAAATGTTCTCCTTATATCTTTGAACGCTAGTTGAACACTTGCACCTTGGAATGTTGGTCCCTAAATATTTAATTTAAAAACTAAAACAATCACTTTTACTTACCAATGGGTTGCCATCCAATTGGAATAAAATTCACTGCTTCGGCCAAGTTTCTCTCGACATTGTGGATTTGATGGTAAACTGCTGGCATGACAATGACGAAGGTGTTTGGTTCTTGATTAATTAACCAATATTCGATATTTGCTGCCTCAAGAAGTTCAACCGTCAGCAGCAAATCCTTGTGAGAAAAAGGATGGCTACATTTTGGGTAGAAATTCTTTCCCATTTTGACTAACTGTGGATGGTACTTTGGATGGACGCACAACCACAGTTTTGGTGCAGAATTTGGGAATAAATAACTGACAGCGGCAAGTGACACGTCTTCAATATGAAACGATGACTTTGTTCCGGCAGTGCCAATGTAAATTTCCGAGCAATCGACGCCATCGATTTTGTAACCCTGAAATAAAGAATAATACTTATACTCCAACTTGTCAATGAACGCACTCCAGTGATTTCTGTCAACCAAACAATCCAAATTCCATTTGCTGAATTCCAGGTTTCCATTTGAAATAATTTCAGTCATTACGGAAAACTTTTGGTCTTGAGCATATTCAAAGTTCATTGTTTTTGTCATTGCTTTTTCTGTGAAAGGATTCCTATAAAAACACTGTTTCAGCATTTAAAAAACAAACAAATCAAACCTCATCTTCATTTTCGACATCTTTGACATTTTCGGCATTGATTTCATTGATTTAATATGGTTTTGAACAATTGAATCGTTATTCTTAACAATTCTTGTTATTTTTGTTTGAAACATTGTTTTACATCCATCTTCGACAGCGATTGATCGAGCAGTAAGCTGATGTTTCGTAAATTCAACAGTTTGGATATCTTCAGTGGCTTTGGCAGTGACTTCATCAAGTTTGGACCACATAATTTTGCCAAATTCAGCGTCGCATTTTATCTAAATCCGAATTTTATTGAAAAAATATAAAACTTGCTCACTTTGCAACCTGGAGCGTCCATTAACATCATTTGTTCCAGACATTCTGTGTGGAAAAAGTCCCATAGACCTTTATCTTTCATTTTTGAACCATTGGCAGTAAATTCAGGAGCAAATCTTTCCAATACAGGTTTCATAGTTTATATACAAAAAACAAATGAAAAAAGAAAAAAAAATGAAAATATTTGCATTTTTTTAGTTCTGGATGCTCCTAGCACGAAAATGCGGCTGCTGGTTTTTGGAAAATGATCATTTTATTTTTTTTTCTTTGAACAAACTTGTCTTTCAATTTTCGTGTGTAATCATTCATTTTTCAGAAATCTCTGAACAGAAAAATGTCACAAATTGGAGGAAGAGGGAATCGTGGTGCAACGGTCGCTGGCAATGATCACATAAATTACGAAGAAGTCATTCTTCATGGTCTTGTCGATCCACGACTTGCGCTTCATCCTGTAGCTGCTAAATATGGCATTGAACTCGGAAAAAGGTATGTATTTTATCGTTGATTGTTGATCGCCAATTTTCAGATATACTTCCGTATTTTTTGGTGCGGTACGGATTGAATTTGTATTTTTTTCGAGAGAAATGATCGCAGTGGACAATGTCAATGATCTGACAGATGTTTTACAAACGTACCATGCCAGTAACGCTGTCGAATTTCAAATGCTAAAGGGTTTAGACAGTTCCACATGGGGAAATTTTGTCAATGAACGTACCGCTGAACAATGGTCAGCTTCATTGTATCAAATGAGCAAAGTAAAAATTTTTTTGACGTATTTTTTTTATATCTTTTTTTAGGTTGTGATTATTGGCACTTGGAAATTGCCTATTTTCACTGATCTATGTTCATCGTTTTTGGCCGTCAGAAATGTAACTTTGTTGGATTGCATTGTCAATGGCGTTGGTGTGCCTTTGAGATCGGTGATTGCTGCGATCGTTCACAACGCAGTCGAATTGACGGATGCCGTGATTTATCCCGCCAAATTAGGTGCCCCTGACATTGTCACAGCCTTCTTTGCCATTGCTGATCATGGCATCCAGTCCATGATGAGATTGCGTATGATTCTTCACCAATGGCCGACAATTCATGATTTTGGTAGAGTTTCATCGGTAAGATCAGTTTTTAAAATTGTGTTTCCAACTTTTTGTTTCCAGATCTTTGTCAATGCTCCTCGTTATGCACTTTTTGAGTTCATCTTCAATGTCAATGTTGGCAATGAACAGAATTTTCTTTTGGATGAAGGTTTCCAACTAATTCATCAAAATCGGAAATACTTCCAAACAAACGGAACAAGCACTGACTATGTTGTTTATACCAAAAATTATGACACTGTCAATGTTTGTATTTGGATTAAAAAGTGATTGTTTTTATATGAATTTTTTTTTTTAATTTTTTATAAAAAACCAATAAAAAAATCAAAAAACAAATCATAATAAATAATATCCTCCGCGTTCATCGTCAATTGAAAATTCCTCGTCGCGAACGTTGACAAAGCCATTGCTGTAACCAGGGAACATTCCATGAAAACCACGTTGAATTGGTTGATGATTGTCAATGACATTGTTCAACCGGACTTCGCGGTTCAAAATTCGACTGAAACGAGATTATTTTTACACAATGTCTAATTATTTTAAACTTACTATTCTTCGGCATAGTCAATGTCAGTGACATCGACTGGAACATTTTCTGCGGCAGTGATGGCTTCCATGATTTCCGTGTTGCTTTTCATGGCTTCCCGAACTTTGTTCAGACCATTGATTATTGTTTTTGTGTTGTTCCGAACGGTCAAATACTGTTGATCGTTAAATCGATCCATTGCGACAAAATTTGCCTTCGCCAGTGAATTCAGCGACATTTGAGCAATTAAACCGCTATAACCAGTCAGAGAATGTGCTTCTTTTCCAAAATGTTCCAACAAAAAATCTGGATTGATCGTTGACAATACTTCGTTTGAAATCATGGTCGGTGTCATTGGAGTTGGTTCACGTTGTTCGTCACGCGTTTCCAAAGGATGTATACCGTCAATGACATCTGAAAAGACTTAGTTCATACATTTTTGATATATAAACTCACTGAGTAAAGTATTGATTGGACCATGAGTTCCCAAACCTTTGACAGTGATTTGACGACAAAGACAGCAATGAATAATGATGCCTTCCTGCATTTTCAACCAACAATAACGGCAAAAAATATGTCCACAGTTCATTGCCATTGGTGCACGAGCTCGGGAAAAATCCTGTAAAAATGCAAAATCCTAGAATCATTTATATATAAACTCACTTCTAAACAGACCCCGCATCGAAGATCAGTGGGATCAATGTTCGTTGGATTATCCATAATCGGAAAAAATAACAAGTTTGCAAGAAATCAAAGTTGAAAAAAAGATGAGTTTGATCCAAAACTTTTTACACTTTTTGTCTTGCATGGAATACTTTTTTTTTTTAAATTTTTGCATAGTTCATCGTTTTTATTCTTGAACAAGAGGATTTTGAATATTCAAATTTTTGTTGTTCATATTTTGTATTTTGGTCCGTTTTCCCATGGAAATCATGTATAAAAGGAGCTCCTTCCATAATCATTCATCATTTTCAGATTTTGAATTTGTCATGTCTGGTCAACGACACTTGAACGTCGACTTTGATCCGCGAACCAATGGACAATGGGTTATGGAAGAAAATTTCAACCGCATTCCGATCGCTGACGATTACAATGATGCCAATGCTTATCGCAATGATGTCCACAGCAGAAACGCGCTGATTCAAACCAACATCAATGCCAACATCCGTGCGCCGAACACTGCCAGCAGAAGCGCTCCCAATGTTGCAAATTATTCATCATCTGGCAATGAAGTGGCTGTTTACGGCTCAGGAATGAATTGGAATTCCAGAGTAAGTATATTTTTTGTTAAATTGTTCAAATTTATTTTTTAGTTTCGTCAAGGACCGGAGGAATCTTCGCGATTTCAACGACCGCAATCACGCCGATCTGGTTTTGGATCATCAACAACCAATCCACAACCGTCGATGCCAACAAATGATCAAGGACACAGTTCTCGATTCAACCAATCAAACTCTGGATTCAATCAATCGGGTCCACGGTTCAACCAATCACGTTCCCGCTTCAATGAATCAATGTCGACACCACCAACGCCATTAATTGTTGCAGTATTTGGCATTCCAACAAGTGAACGGTGAGACATAAACTTTATAATATTGAATGATTCTCATTGTTTAGGTTCACCGACGTCTTCCTCGCTGCCACTTACATCCAATTCACATTCAATGACAATTCTTCAAAAGTTCGATTGACAAACGACAATGCTTTGAGAGCTTTTCTCAATGAATATGAGGGTAGCAAGTCGGTCAGTTTGTCTACCAAAACTTCTCAAAGACGGCATTTTTTGTTTGACAAACATGTTGAACAATGGAAAGAATCAATGTTTAATGTCGAACATGTAAGTTCTAAACGTTTCAACAAAAAAAAACGAGTTTTTTAGATCACTGTAAACGGTCCATGGGACGTGGTGACCCTCGTGTCAGCAATTCATGCCACATCCAATGTGCACGGAATAAATCTCTGGAATAGTCAATTGATTGGAGCGGCTGCTCGGTTTGTCAGCGTTGTTCGAGCGATTCATCAAACGGGAAATTTCATCACCCATTTCACTGGTGATTCGTATCAAACCGCGTACGCTGACTTCAATGGAAATGTCAATTCATTGATCAATGAAAATAATGGGGCTTTGCTGAGAGGCAAAATTGTCGTCAATCGTCTGCCATCTCAACAAGACTTCAGAACTTTTGTCCTGGTAAACATTTCTTTGATTTTTTATATTTATAACGTCAAATTTTAGCGATTTCCAACGTCGTTTGCTGGCAATGCCACCGTTGACATCCTTATCAATGAACCTTGTGCTGTTCATTATCTCGAACAAGAGGGATTCGAAGAAATCGTCCATCAACGTTTTCACATCAACATCAATGACGGGGTTGACGTCTTCACTGTGTACCAACGGCAATTTGGTTTCACTGTCGTTAATGTTTGGTTGCGTTGGGATCGACAATGAACATTGGTTTTTGTTATTTGATTTATTTGTTCAATAAAAGCTGAAACAAGCAAAAGATTTACTTTTTTCACTTTCGATCTGCATAACAGGGGAGAAAAATCATTTTATGATAAAAATTATCAATTTATTTTTTATCATAAAAATTTCACATATGGGAACCCTGCTTTGAATGACATTGCATTGGAATCCTGTAGGAATGACAAAATTGCAAAAAATCTGCAGTTTATTGTCAAGATTTTTGCGTTCAAATGTCATTTGACAAGATTCCCGCCAAATGTCATTGGAATGGCGTTTTGCATTTTTTGTGCGCAGCAATACTGCGTGTTTTGTGCAGAAAACTCGACAGCAATGACATTCGGCAAGATTCCTGACAAATGACATAGCTTTTGCAAGAC
>CABFKL010012185.1:4880-24050 GCA_901765185.1 Panagrolaimus sp. JU765 | reverse complement strand
CAGATTTCACAATCAGTGTTTTTTGTTAACTGTTTTGCGTTCGTGCAAAAATCGGATAAGCTTGGTTGATGCGAGATCAGACAAAACGCGCCGGAAAGCGATGTTGTTCCGGATTTTTTCATGCTTGATCGCAAAACTGCCGGATTCGTTGAAACAAAACATTTTTTGCTGCTTCAATCGTCGGCAAAGGCGGTGCTTCGGGTTCAGAAAAGCTCACCAGTATAAAAGCCGATGAAAAAGCCTAGAAATTCATCAGTTTTTTGTCATCAAACATTTTCTGCTTTGAATTTTCAGCTTTTTTCATTTTAATTTTGTTCTTTTTTTAGTACAAAATGATCAAATGGATCATTTGTGCCGTGGCACTTGTTGCCAACATTGCCGGAGCGCCAATGACAGAGCCGGGACCTCCGGGTCCAGTTGATGCATCCCAAGGTCAACCACAATTCCGTCCACAAATTGATTGCGGTCGTCTCGGAAATGGAAATTACGTTTACGGTTGTTCGGCGACGTTTTACCAATGTGCCAATGGTGAAGCTCATCCACAAATCTGTCATCGCAGCCTTGTTTTGGATCCCGAACAAAATGCTTGCGAAATTCCTGCCAAGGTTGCAGTGTGCCAAGGTGATAAGATGCAAAATCCATCCATTGTTCGTGCCAAGGATCCCTTCAACTGCCAAGGAAAACCAGCTGGAATGTACTTCCTCGACTGCAGCGGTGCTTACGCTTACTGCGACGGCGCAGGTAATCTTGGACGCCGCACTTGCCCCGCTGGAACCGCTTTGGATGAAGCTCGTGCCATGTGTGACTGGCCTGCCAATGTTCCTGCTTGCAACAAAAACATCAAACACGAAAAACGTAATTCTGGGTGAGTTGTTTCTCATTTGTAGAACTCGGATCAACGAGCCTTGTTTAGACCACCAACATTGCCAAGAACTGCCGGTGAAATGACTCCACAAGTTCCAATGGGTGTGGCTGCTCCTGGTTATGGACCAGTTCAACAATCTCCACCAGTTCTCCCTCAAAAACCAAAAGAACCACAACAACCTTACGGTCAACAACAATCTCCTCCATTGTTGCCACGTCCTCAACCACAAGAACCAAAGGATCCTTACCCACAACCTGTCCAAAACTCACCACCTCAGGTTCCACAACAACCTTATCCTCAACCACAAGCTCCAACTTTGCCACCTCGGCCACGTGATCCTTACCAACCACCACAACAATCACCACCTGTTCTTCCACAACGACCACAAAATCCATACTCGCAACCACCTCAACAATCTCCACCACAAGAACCATTGATGCCAGTCGCTCCACAATTGCCAATTGCTCCTGAATTCGACTGTACCACCCGTGCCGATGGCATCTACGCCTCACCATCCGGTGGTTGTGTCAGCTTCTTCTGGAAATGTGCTCATGGGCAATCCTTCAAATACACTTGCCCTCAAGATTTGTTCTTCTCCATCGACAAAGTTGAATGCCACAGACGTGAAGATGTCCCAGAATGCAATGGTCAACAACGATCACCACCACAAGGTCCATTGGAATGGAAACCACCTGCAACTTTGCCACCAGCTCAAAGTCCACCAATGCTTCCACAACAGCCTCAACAACCTTACGGTCAACCTCAATTGCCACCCCAACAAGCTCCTCCAATTGTTCCACAACAACCACAGCAACCATACGGTCAACCACAATTGCCTCCACAACAAGCTCCTCCAATGGTTCCTCAACAACCTCAACAACCATATGGCCAATATCAACCACCTCAACAAACTCCACCAGTTGTGCCACAACAGCCACAAACGCCTTACGGACAACCACAATTGCCACCACAACAATCCCCACCACGTCCAGCCGACAACTGGTGCCAAGGCAAATCTGACGGCTACCAAGGTGAAGGATGCAGCTCCCACTACTGGTACTGTGCCGTTGGAACCACCACCAGAATGCATTGCCCATCCGGTTTGTTCTTCGACATCGAAACTCATCAATGCAACCACAAAGAATGGGTTGTCGCTTGTGGAGGACAAAAACCAACTCAACCACCAGCTCAACAATCTCCTCCATCTTTCAACTGCATTGGAAAAACCGACGGCTTCTACTACTCCAAAGCTTGTGAAAAAGTTTTCGTTCAATGTGTCAGCGGTGTTGCTCATTTCCGCAACTGTCCAAGCAACCTTGTCTTCAACCCAAACACTGAAGCCTGCGATTACGTCGAAGCTTGTTCTGAACTCAAACCTGCTCAGAATCCTCCACAAAATCCAATTGGCGATCACGGCAACTTCAACAATTACTACGGTCAAAGCCAAACCACTCAAGCTCCACCACAACAATCGCCTCCTTCCTTCGACTGCCTCGGAAAATCTGATGGATTCTACCTTCAAGGCCAATGCATCAGCACTTACATCCAATGTGCCAATGGAATCGCTCATCAATACACCTGCCCTGCTGGCCTCGTTTTCACCGGTGAAATGTGCGAATACAAAGACATTTGCCTCAGGTAAGCTTACAATGGATTAACTCTTTCATTCCACACATTTCAGTCCAACAACTCCACCAGCTCAGAATCCACCAATGATTCCTCAACAGCCACAACAACCTTATGGTCAACCACAATTGCCACCACAACAGGCTCCACCAATGGTTCCTCAACAACCACAGCAACCATATGGCCAATACCAACCACCTCAACAAACTCCTCCAGTTGTGCCACAACAGCCACAAACGCCTTATGGTCAACCACAATTGCCACCACAACAATCCCCACCACGTCCAGCCGACAACTGGTGTCAACAAAATGGCAAATCTGATGGCTATCAAGGTGAAGGATGCAGCTCCCACTACTGGTACTGTGCTGCTGGAACCACCACCAAAATGAACTGTCCAGCTGGCTTGTTCTTCGACATTGAAACTCATCAATGCAACCACAAAGAATTCATCGTTGCCTGTGGCGGTCAGAAACCAACTCAACCACCAGCTCAAAGTCCACCAATGATTCCACAACAGCCTCAACAACCTTATGGTCAACCTCAATTGCCACCACAACAAGCTCCTCCAATGGTTCCTCAACAACCTCAACAACCATATGGCCAATACCAACCACCTCAACAAACTCCACCAGTTGTGCCACAACAACCACAAACGCCTTACGGCCAACCACAAATGCCACCACAACAAAGCCCACCAGTTTCCATCGAAGATTTCTGCCAACGAAAGAATTTGAACGACGGATTTTACGGTGAAGGTTGCAACAACTTCTTCTTTGTTTGCTCCGCTGGAACCACCAAGAAGATTTCTTGCCCCGCTGGACTTTGGTACGACGTCGAAACTCGCCAATGTGACCACAAAGAATTGATCGTTGCTTGTGGCGGCCAGAAACCCACTCAACCACCAGCTCAGAATCCACCAATGATTCCACAACAGCCACAAAACCCATATGGCCAACCTCAGTTGCCACCACAACAATCTCCACCAGCTCCAGTTTTTGACTGTTCCGGCAAAGCCAACGGTTACTACGTCCAAGGATGCAGCAGCGACTACTTCTTCTGCAACGCTGGATTTGCCATCACCTTGAACTGCCCAGCTGGTACCTTCTACAGCGCTCAAACTGAACATTGCGACTACAAATCCAACGTTGTTGAATGCGGCGGACAAGCTCCAACTCAACCACCAGCGTGAGTCTTTTTTATATCACTTCCTGCTTTTGACATTTATTTTCAGTGCACAATCACCAGTTTTGCCACCTCAACGACCAATTCAACCACAACAGCCACAACAACCATATGGACAACCACCAGTTCAACAAGCTCCACCACAACAACCTGCCACACCTGCTCCTGCATGGGTTCCTCAACCATACCAACCATCTCAACCACAGCCTCAACCACAACAACAATCACCACCAATGCCAACTCAAATTGAAAGCGTCAACACCAACCCATGCTTGTCCCTTGGAAACGGCATTTATGGCCGCAAATGTAGCCGATTCTTCTTCGTTTGCACCAACGCCAAGACTTTCGACTTCATCTGTCCACGAGACCAAGCATTTGACGTCAAAACCAGCAAATGTGCCTTCAAGACCCTCATCAGCACATGTCCAGAATTCCAACAAGTTGCAACTCCAGCTCCACAACAATCTCCACCTGTTTCCCAGGCTGTCAACCCCTACTCCGGCGGTTATTAGAACCCGAGCACAACTCTGACTTGAGTATCCGTCTTCTCTCTCTTCTGACGTTTCGATAATTTTATTCTTTTTTAAATAAACGATTTTTATAATTTTAAACCCGTGTTTTTGACAAATATTTCTGAGATTCGAGCAAAAATTCACTTGGAAAACAAACGCGTAATCAAAACGTGGCCAAGATTCCTCTCAGTTTTCGCAACTGTTTTTTCAATGTCGTTTTTGGAGCGAAGTTCGATTGTGCACTGAACTTCACCTTTCAATCTTTGCAAATTTGACATCAAAATGCAAATTGATTCACCTTCTTCTTCGTCGGAATAAACTTTTGGTTTTGCTGTTTCAACTGCCTCATCAAACTTCAAATACGCCAAAAAGCTTCTTGCATGTTCTGATGGTGGACTTTCATCATCTTCATCTTCTTTGAGGTCACCAACAGAACTAAAGACGTAAACTTTGTTGGTGAAATGCCCGCAGAAATCAAACCACACCATTACAACAACCTTTTGTTCCAAAAAAACAACTTGGGTTGGATTTGGCAGCTCTGGAATTCCAAACATTCAAACACTTCCATCAAAAACAACAACAAACCGTGAAGTAAACGCCAAAACATTGTGTGATGATCGTAAGATTCCGTGTGTCCGTCAAAAATCAGCGGATCGTGGAGCGATCTCGGTTTTGTCAAGTTTGATCGAAGTTCCGGTATTTGAACATCGCGAACTTTCTTGTCTTTTTCAATATCTAAAATCAAGATTTAAAAAAATAGGGAAAGAATAAAAAAAACCTCTAAAAACGCGATTTAAAACTTCGATGATTGGTGCTTGCATCGACAAACGATTCTTGAAATATTTCATGAAAACTCCATTGGTTTCGCCTTTGACTTCATAAGCACCCACACCTCCACTCCTGAAAAATGTCAAATAACATCTGTGAAACAGGGAATGCTTTACGTGGCATAACCGTAGACCATGTTTCGGTTGATTTTGACGGATTGGCGATATTTTTCCGAGTATTTGATAAAAGCTTCCAAATTTGCACTGAAATAAGCGTGTAAATTACATTTTCATATATCAACTTACGGAAGAAATTTACGACACATGTCCAGGACAATCAAATTCAAAGCAGGATTGAATTCATTGAAAACTTCGAGTACCCAGTCCATGGATACGCAATGTTCTGGACCGTAAGAATCCCCAGGAGCGTCAGTTGGCAACAAATAACATTGGCCATTGGCTTCGAATCCGTGTCCGACAAAATAAAACACCGCATAAACTCCGGTTCCGAGTAGTTTTCGGTATTCTTTGATGACCGTTTTCATTTCGTCCAGTTTCAAATCGCTCAAAGTCACAGTTTTGAATTTGAGTTGCTGTAAAAGCTCAGCCAACGTTTCGGCATCGCAATGTGGCGTTATTAGGTTCATCATGTACGGCAGGTAAGTTTTGTTGCTGATGATCAACGCAACCTTGTCTGCAGCCACCACCGCCTCCGTCATCGTGGCCAACGTCGCCGAATCCGCCTCGTTGATCGGCGCCAAATCCGTGGCTGCCACGCCATTCACGAGTTGGTTGTACATCCGATTGACACTGTTCCTGTTGCACTGCTCACAGTTCGGATTCGGATCGGAAACAAAGTTGGACAAATCCACCACGTTCGAAACCAGCTCTGATTGCCAGGTTTTCCCGTTTGATTTATAAAACTCGGTGAATGGCTGGTCGTCTTCGATGAAATTGTAAACTCGACAGTTAAAAACGTTTCTTGCCGTGCATGGACATCGGAGAATCAGCAAATAACTGACATTTCCGCAGTCCATGAGTTTCCCGTTTTCTCGCCATTCATATCTTGGAACCGGGAAACCACTGGCCTTGCATTCCAACTTCAACTGGGTGCCATCGGCGACAATTGACACTTTTATCTGCTCTGGCCTGGACCAAATAACCGGGCAAAACTTTCGATGGAGTAAAAGTTGTGGTCGATCCATGATTGGACCATAAGTTTTGGCCAAAACATGGAGCCGTTTCAAAAGTGTTCCAACAGTTTGTCCTCTCAAACCCAGTTTTTCCAAATAATGCATTCCAGGTTCCTTTTCCCGTTTTGTCCTTTCAATTTCATCTTGACTGCAAACAAATATATACAAAAATCACAAAAAAACAATTAATTTTACCTCAAACAAAAGATTGGATCATCTGAATTTGTTCCCAAAAGTTGCCACAAATTATTGTTTTCAAAACAAAGTCCGAGATTTGACAACAAAACATAAGGCAAATCATTCAAATTGGTCGAAAGTGAAACGCCATTGCTCATCTGAAAAACAACCATTCAATAATCCAGTCCTCGATCAATGACAGGAAAACCTTGGATCAATTCCTCAACAAAAACAAATCAATATTCAAATGTCCCGCAACACCGTAACCAAGTTTCGTTGCCCCATGCAAACGGGGTGTTTTTTTGCTTGGCCCCTGCGTCTGTACCCAAAAAAATTTGCCAATGAAAAGTGTCATTCAAGCATAAAAAACCACACAAGCTTTGTCTAAACTTTTTTTATCAGTTTGCAAAAAAACGTTTATTATCATTCAAAAGATAAAAAAATTGCACAATTGGTTTGAATCCCCGTTTTTCTTCCAAAATTCTCAATGGGTCACCGACGCCAGTCAACGTCGAAGAACAAATTTCGTCCAAATTGCCGGTTTGTCCGTTGTGTTGTTTGTCCTTCCGTCGTTGAATGTCCATTTTCTGGGTTCGGTCCTTCGCTTTAGTTTGTCCGGGATGTGAAGATGTGTGTAACTTTGGTTTTGCGAGTTTTGGTGCAAACGCCGCGTTTTTTTAGTTCCATTTGGCTTGGTACGTCAGACAAAAATGATAACGGAGCCGGAATACATGCACGCGGCGCCTGCGTGTAGCGTTCGCCTTTCTTGTCTTTGGCTTTTACATGACATCTCCAGGAGAGTATTTTCTTCAGCATACTTTTTTCTGTCTCAATTGTCCTAGATGGAATCACAAGTCTGTTCATCCTGAACTCGACGCGGCATACGCCGTTCTTGCAGTTGTTTTTCGTTGACAACAAAAATTGGGACTTGCGTGTCTTTTGCCCATCTTGTCGGTTGTCATTTTGGAAGGGCATTTACCCCCTTTCTTCATTTTGATAAAGACCCTTTTTACCACTTTTTGTTTATATAAGTGTCAACATTGGTCGTTGTTCTTTTTCCGCCAAAAATATTTTTTTTATAATTCAATGTTTCATTGGATTGTATTGGCGATTATTTTGTGAAAAATTATGGATTATTACAGAAGCAACACCGATTATCCTAATTACGTGACAGTTGCCAGCTCGAATCATCTTGTTCCCGTGGAGGATTCAAGGCTGGCAGCTTTTGTTCCTGAATTTTCATATGAAATGACGGGCAATAATTTTTTACAAATTGATCCAAATGCTCATTTTAATGGACAATCCCGACACTATGATGATCTACCAGAAAACTTTTTGGAAACCGTAAGTCCTCATGGTTCATCCCATCAACTCCCAATTAATCTGCAGAGTCATCATGATGGTCCTGGTTTGGCTGCTTTGAATGTTATGAGTGTTCCTGCAACTGAGTATGTTTAACTTTGTCGTGTCTTTTTTCATTGAAATGTTTTAGATCATTCAGTTATGCTTCATTAGCAGGAATGCCTGGGTCCACTTATGGATTAAAAGCTGATACATTAGGAGACCCATTAAGAGTTTCACATTCTTCCCATCTTGACAAGTATGTCGAAGGAAATCAAAATTCATATATGGATTCGGCGAATTTTAGATTCCATAGGTTTGGTGGGCCAGCAGGATTATTATCTCCATTACATTTGGATAACAGAAATGATGGTTTACTTGGAATGGGAAGACCAAATGGTAGAGCAAGTGAAATGTTAAATAATCTCAGATTAAATCAAGGTTATGTGAAAGAAGAAATGAATCCAGAATTAGCGTTTACACAACATGATTATGAATCAAATTTTATGTTAAATCAGCCGTCACCACAAGAATTGGAAAGAATGAATGCTGCAACGCCACCTGCAATCAGTTCGGAAATCATGAATTCAATGAATGTTAATGACGTTAGTTTTTTGATTATTTGAATGAAAATAATCAAGTTTGTTTTAGCAAATGGTGCCGTATGATGTACAATCAACACAATCATTTGTTCAACCACCACAACAACAATCTCAACCTTCTCGAAGACGGACAAGAAAAAATCAACAAATGTCAGCTGGACCTTCAGTGTCTGAAACAATGCCACCACCACCAACGGAGCAAAGACAACCAAGAGCGACTGGGAACATGGGTCCTGGTGCTGGAATTCCGAGGGCAGTGTATTCCACTTCTGATACAACCGATCCATTGAATGCAGAAATTGACGACGATATTTACATCGACACAAAAGATTTATGTAAAAGGATTGCATATGAATTAAAGCAGCATTCTATTCCACAAGCGATATTTGCCGAAAGAATCTTATGTCGCAGTCAGGGAACATTATCCGATCTTTTACGGAACCCAAAACCATGGAACAAACTCAAATCAGGGCGTGAAACTTTCAGAAGAATGTTCAATTGGGTGCAGCAACCTCTGCATGTGAGACTGAGCATTCTTGATATGTACAAAGGTGGGTTTCCTCAAATTTATACGTGGTAATTAATTCCTTTTTTAGGCCCAATGGGTTCGACTGCGGGTCCAGCACCAGTTGTAATGTCTCCGCCCACTCCAGCACAAAATGCTCGACAAAACAGTCGGTCAAGGGCAGCAGGCGGTGGCGATGATGGAGGAAATTCTGCAAAAAGACCGCGATTAGTTTTTACGGATATTCAAAAGAGAACGTTACAAGCAATTTTCAAAGAAACTCAGCGGCCAAGTCGAGAAATGCAGCAAACAATTGCCGAACATTTGAGATTGGATATGTCAACGGTGTCGAACTTTTTCATGAATGCAAGAAGGCGTTCAAGAAATGGCTCAGTTGTGGATGATGAACCGGCGCCCTTCCAACAAATCAGAGCGATTACCCCTCCACCCCATTCTCCGACAATGAATCCCACAAATCAAAGGCAACCGTCCAGTCGTTCCAAAAGTTACAAATCATCGCCGCAATCAGCGATGCCGGAGCACATTGATGAAGCAGTGTCTGCAGTTGCTCATGGACGAGACAGATTCGAACAAAACTTGTTGTCAGGTGATGATGGAAATTTCACGGATATTCTCGATGCCGGCGTCGAGATGGATGGAGCCTTATTAGATTCAAGTGTTTGGGATTCTGATGATGTGAAACAGGAACCGAATGATGACTTCATTGATGGCGAATTTGACAATGAAAATGGTGAACAAGTGGAGAACAACAATTTTCCGCGATCAGTGGACAATCATTTAACAAACTCATCAGATTCACCGGTATCGATTAAAGGTCCAGCATCTGCGCCAGGGTCAGTTCGAGCAGAATAACAAAAAAACGCATTTGAAAAGGGAAAACATTCGATTGCCTGTATCTATTCCATCGGAATTTTCTCAATTTTGGCCAGTTATTCCGATTTATTCTATTTTCCGAAAAACGCTAATATTTACTTATTCGCTACAAAATATTATTCCAACTGTGATTCAACTGTGCTTCTCGATTCAGAATCTGACTGAAACAATTAGCAAAAATTGTTTGGAATTTTCCCACATTGTATTTTTTTAACTTTTATTGGGTTTTTACCCGCCTTTTTTGAAAACCTTTGAACTTGTCACTTGATTTTGAACAGTTTTTGAATAACCATGAATAAAAAAAGACACGTTTTCCCCCCATTGTTTCATTTTTTCAACGTTAACAAACTGATGGATTGTTGAAAAACCCCAAACATTGCTGCAATGCTAGGCATGGCTCCAGATTTTTGATCTAAAACCCGCGATTGTTTCATTCTGAAACCGATCATTCTGACGTATGATTCAACAAATAAAGCATTATATCCGAAAACAAATAACAACTTTCAACAAAAAAAATCAAGTTCATTTTTGGCAATAAAAACGTTTGACAAACATTTTTTCTTTCATTTTTTCAACGTGTTTTTGTCATTTTTGCCAACAGAAAAATCACTTGATTATGCCAGAGCCTTGACCATCTTGGCATCCATTAAAGAATTCGTTGCATTTGAAGTTGGCACCTTCTGCTGTGATGATCGTTTCCAGATCAATTATCGAAGCCAAAAAATGGGGAAAATTTCAAGTTTCGACTGAATCTTCGATTTTGGAAATGATCGATCTCACGTATTTCCCGAATTCAAATAATGTGCCAACTGTGGAAGTCAGTCATTCGAGTAAATTTCATTGCCAGGCAAATTAAATTGTGAAAAAACAGAATATTTCTGTGGGACAAGTTTCATCAGCTTCACAATCAACGCCAAATAATCCGGTTTTTAAATTGTTGCACGTTTTTGTGAGATCAAGACTGGTCAATTCAAGAGATCCTGAAAGCGGGTTGAATTTCGCCGTTTTTCTCTGAATGCTTTGAAAGCTTCGGCAAATTTTCGAGCGGCATCGGAATTCATGACGTACTTGTCGAAGTCCTCGCTGTCCGTTTGCCATTGTCGCCGCATTCTCTTCCGTTTCACGTTTACCTCGCAAGCTTTTGGAGCGGATTTCTCGAATTCGTGGAACAGCTTCTTCGCCAACACAGTGGAACCGTCTCCAAGTTTGCTGATGATCATGGGCTCAGTTTGGATGCCTTCCGCTGCCATGCCTCGGTTTCGATACTTGCAAAGCAAACGGTTGAATTCGTCAGTTTTGCCAGCGCGGGAAATGGCAATGAAGTCCGCGAATTCGGTGTTGGACATGTGCTTGACGATCACCTTCAAATCCCCGACCATTTCTTTGCCCGTTTTCACACATTCCTCCTTGTAACGGCCCAAGACTTGTGGAGCCATGTGCTTCAACATCATTTTCCGGTACTCGTCAACCAGAAATTTATATGCGGCGTGTTTGTTGCTCGAATTCTAAAATCTCTGAATTATTTTCCTTGATTTTTTATATGAAAAACTTGCCTGATCATACGCTTGCCGAAAATCACGAGCCAAGTTGTCAAAGGAGCCATCAACTTTGGCCAATGAACGAGCTTTTTCAACTTCGGAAGCAATGTTGAGCCGGGAACTCACCAGTTTTTTCACTTTATTCGCAAATTCCTTGCTGCGTTTGTCGTTTTTGGTGGGCGTCAGTTTCAGATTTGGTTGTTTCGATTCCAAAACCGATGCTTGGTCCATTGGATGGGCCAAAAGATGCTGGAAAATGTTCTGACGTTTGATGGAACTGCTTGAAGCAGCAGTTGGTGAACATGGCCGTTTTTTCGGAGTGGCCAAACTTTCCAGTTTTTTCTCGACTTTGGCAATTCCCGGCTCGGTAAACCTGGTCCGGATCATTTCTAACTCAAAATCCAATCCATTGGCTTTGCTTTTGGTCAAAGCCGGATCCGGAGCATTCAAAGCAGCTTCGATCTCGAATTCCGTTGCCAATTTGACTGTTCTTGGATCGCCAAGTTTCGAAAACGATAAATTACCGCCAAACTTTTCAAACAAAATTTTTGAAGAACCATTTTTTTCACACATTTTTCAAGCTGAAATTTCAAGAAAATCAAAACAAATAATAAAAATCGTTAAAAATCAGGAAAATTCTTGACAAGAATTCTGACACGTGTGTGTGGCAACCTTTTTGGCATCGACGATTATTTGTCCATTTTAGACCCAATTTTTATTGTTCGTCTTGGTGGACCTCCCAGAAAGACAATGATTATTGACCCGATTGTACCTTTTTGTTCTTCTGGGAGGTCCAGGACAAACTTGCCGTTTGTTACCTTTTTCTGACTGTTATCACCAAACCTCGACCATTCTTTCCTTCCAGTGGTTTATCCCAACAATTCACAAATCAAGGCAAGTTTTTATATCAAAATTTATTTGTAAACCGGGTAAAAATTTGTAAAAAAAATGCCAAAAAAATTAAATATTGCGTTGGTTTCTAATTATCTACAATTTCTAGGGAAAAGCCTCTGATGATTATGTACAAAAACACGAGAAAATATCACAAATGAATAATCTAAACGAATTCTTGATTCATTGCACGGCAGATAATATGGAAGGCTTTCAAATAGCGTGATGACATTGCTTCAAAACTGCCGGAAGTTGATCAAGACTAAACCATCGCAAATGAGCCCGTCGATCCAAATCTTGAATGTACCAGCTCTTTAATAATTGATTCATCCGGTTTTCAGACAAATATAATGGTTTTCCACGACTGAAAAATATTAATTCTTTGAAAATTCATTTCAAAGAGACAACTTACTAAAGATTCCTGTCTTCTTCACCGTGAGCATCCAAATAAACGGTTCCCCATAAAACAGCTTGTCGATAATAATTGATGACGATCATCGTTGAATTCAAAGACAAATAACAGCAACAACCGGAACCACAACTCAATGTGTGCTGTTCGATCAGAAGTGTTGAATCGTCAAGTTGATCATCTCGCGGATTACAACGTTGAAGACACATAAAAGTGCCACAAAGAAGACAAAGCATTTGATGTTTTGGTTCTCGATGACAATTGTTGCATTTTTGTCCAAAAAATGCTGAGAAAAGCTTATCATAAAGTGGTGGCAATCTCAAAACTGATCTGTATTTCCAATCAAAACATTCTTTGACTGTCAACTGAAAGGAACAAAAATGAGTGCTGAGGAAAATAATGACCAACCTGATACATGAAATGAGCAGTTTGACGTTTCATTGTCATCATGAAATGGCTCATGAGTAATCTGACAGAAATTGCCACAGATTGAATTGGCCGTGCATCTTCGGTGCCAAAAACAACGGTGTACAAATCAGCGAAATTGCCTTGGATAAAAAGTTGTTTTTCAGATTCTGTCAAATCATCTTTGAAGGCGTTCTTCATCAAAATGATGACAAATTTGGTCAGTGGCACCAAAATGAGCTCTGCTTGTTGTTTGGTGTAGTCTAACAGTTGGTCATCCGTGGCCAATTCTAAATCACGATGAGATTCAAAAGGAAGTTCTGATGCTGCCAAAAAGAATTCTCTGCCAGCTTCCAAAACACTTTGAAGACTTTTTGCAATGATGGAATCCGTCCCAAAATTGGAGATTTTGATGAAGAATTCGACAAGTTGACGATTTTTACACTTCAATACCGAATTCAGAATAACTCTTGTCAACCCCAAATTGATGAAAATTCGATAAATCAGTTTTGCATAAGCTGAAAATGTATTTGAAATTTGTGAAAAACGCATGACAAACTAACCCATTCTGTCGGTGTCGACGTAACGTTCATCCGTCAGCGGAGAAGCGGCAATTCTCAAGAAAAGTGACTGCAAATCACAACAAATCATTGGCGGATAATGTTCTAGTTTGTCAATTTGATGAAGTCGACCAGTGGCTGCTTGAATCAATGCGTCCCAATAAAGCAGATTCACTTCTTGTTCGGATCTTCGAGCTAATGTAACGGCCCCACTCATGATGTGTTCAATCACCGAATTCTTTGAAAAACTAGGCAATGGCAAATCCAATGTTGCACACATAACCATCCTTTCTAAATTGCTTCTGAAAAATCTTCTTATTCTCTAAATTTTACAAGAAAAACTCACAATACAAAACCCATTCGTGCATCAAAACCTCTGAATTTGCTTTCAATAAAGAACTTTTCTGCTGGTACGCTTGGATCTTTGGAACTCATCAGTTGACGATATGCCAAATCTTCAAAGGAATCATAAGCTTCACGGTAATCATTCTGAAGTTTTCTCATGGTTTCGTTTTCAGAAAAAGTTGGACGAGGATCCAAAAGTCGTGTCGTGTACAAACTGACAATGTTCTGATAATTGGCATCAACTTCATCAATTTCAAAGTCTGCTCTTGATTTTTCACGTCCATATTCAATTTTCAACGGTAAAATAGCATTGACTGGTGCTCGACACATTGGACATGACATTGTGAAATCCACGCGGATGATCAAGGAGTTTGTCAAACTGTTCATGTAACTTTTGAAGCATTGAAGATGAGCAAAGTGTCCACAAGTCCTGACTTCAATGCCAGATCGGAAACGTAGAGCTCTGACAGCAGCTTCACCTTTGGATTCGTCGTTGTAAGTTGAGTAACAGTCTTCATCACGATCCCAGTACCAATCACGTTTTGTTCTCACAGTTTTCTTTTCACGTTTTTCTGGTTCACATCTTGAAAATCCTGAACCTGAAGTTGAGGATGAAATTCTTGGACTTGGCGCCAAATCCATCAATTCAGTCACCGCTTCTTTTCTTTCTGCTGAATTTGAAATAACACTGTTTGGTCTTGTGTGGATGAAAATTCCAATTGGATTTGCCAATGAATGATCAGTGGTTTCACTGCAAATTGGGCATTCATAAGTTGTTGTTTCATTTGTTTTTGTTTCCATTCGATCCATTTCTGATTGACTTATCCCTTCTGTTTTCATGTGATGTTTCATCAATGTTTTTCCTTTTTGTTGAAGTTGTTTCAAATATGCTTCCTTCTTTTTCTTTAGCCTTTCTTTTCTTTCCAAAGCTGCAGAATCTCCAACATTTGTTGGTTGATCAACTTCCATTGGAACTTCTGTTGCCGCTGCTGCAGTTGAATTGACAAAGATTTCAGCTTGGCTTTTGAAGATTTCATCCATTTGGAACAAACCTCTCAGCAAACGTCCAAGATATTCAGCGCCGGCTCCATAAATTCTTTCATCGCTTTCTTCCAATGGATGCAAATAATTCTTCAATTCCAAAACTGCTGCGTATTCTTGAAGTTCTGGTTTCTGTTGACGAACCAATTTGATGAAAAGTTCAATCAAAAGTGTGAAAATGCTGTCGTGTCCACCAAAATTCCTCAAGAAAAAGCTTCGAATGACTTGTCGTGGATCGGAAGCAGTTCTGATGGATTCTGTATATGCTTCATTGTCATGGAAAGCTGGCAACGGCATTTCATTGACATGGAAAAGCAAATGATGGCATTCATCAAATAAATTTGATTTCAAAAATTGAACTGACAAAGTCAAAAGATAGATCACTTCTTGGAACACTGTCGAATGATAATATTGCATTTCATTCACCTGAAAAAAAGCATTAAGATGCTGATTAAAAACTTGTCCAACCTTTCTCAAGATTTTCTGGCAAAGAATGAAGAATGACGGTTGCGTTAAAAGTGCTGGAGTTCCACGAACACTTTTGAAGCGGTTTTGATAAAGTTTGTCGAAATCATAGCTTCGGAATGGCAGCCATGGTGCCACAGCGCTTGGCAAAGAACATTTTTCGCGGTCTCTTGATTCCATTCTGTTTGTGAATTCAGAATAATCAACCATTCCAAAGGATCGGAGCCGGCAAAAAACTGGACAAACTCTGGTTTCGTAAAGTTCATCTTTCAATTCGAAGCGACCATGTTGAAGTGAATGGTTTTGATCTGGTTCGACAAAGTTGGCAACCCTTCCAATGATTTGGTCAAAAACCGCCATTTGTTGATCAAAGGACAAATTTCCACGAGTTGGAATAACTGCTCGAACATGCGAGTACGGCAAATTTTGTCTGGCCAACAAAGCAATCATTTCTTCTTCCAACAATTCTTCAGAATCCGGTTCAGTGTCTCGTCTTCCAATGATCAAATCCAAGATCAAACGGACAGCGCCATCAACCAAATATGGAATCCAAGCTCTTCGAGTGACAAGTGTTGAATCATCATCGTTTTCTAGTTCTTCCAAAAGATCTGGGTAAGTAAAGCATTCATCAATGTGGAAGCTTTTGATGATTGATTTCCAGAAAAATTCTTGATTAATGTTTGAGGCACCAAAACGAATCAGAATCAAATCGGCACTTTGGAAGCTGAATGTGATGGTTGGTTTGCAGTAATGTGACACGGCAATTCTCATTCCTTGACCATTTCTTGTCCACATTCCAGCGTAAAATTCAGCTCTGATGGCATGGATTCGAATTGGATATAAAATCAATTGTTTCAACAACTTGTCTTCACTTCTCAGCCTTTCAATAATCGTTTTGCATGGTGTTCCAAGGCATTCCATTTGAAAAAGCAAACTTGCCAAGTGTCGATGAAGTGGCAAATGAAAAGTGGCACAAAATGGTGGAGTATATGTGTCAACCGGAGCTTGTTCAAGTTTAATGGCGTAGAACCAACGTAAAATAGCTTCCAAAATAACGGAATAAAAGATTTGGCATTCTTTCAAAGATGAAATGTGTTGGATCAAGTTGTGCATTGGCAAAGAACAAGCTTCAAACTCGACGTTGTAGCACTTTTGTGCAACTGTTGCCCAATCATTCACACGATGATCACCAGAAACAATTCGCCATTCTGTTCCCATTCCTTGGAAGAATTCAACGTGTCGGATGTATTTTTGAACCAATTCTTGATCGGCAAATAATGCTTTGGCAATTGCTTGATGAACAGTCAAGTTTTGAGTATCAGTCAAAACGAATAATTCTGCATTTCTCACAAAGAATTGATTGTCTTCAAAATTGGCAACCAACCAACCAGATTGTGGTAAGCTTTCAGGTTGAGAATTGTAAAATCTGAGTTGATCATGATTGATTGGAGTTTGTTTTGCACAAGTCACAGTCATCATCACAGCACTTTGAAGGACGCAGTCGATTATATTGATTTCATTTTGAAGCCAAGAACAAATATTTGCTCCAGAACAAATTTGAACAGAAATGTGGACAATTCGTTCGGCAATTTTTGCCCCATCGTTGTTTGTGGCGTGGATTTCTTTCAACAAATCGCCGACCATTGCCGTGGTGTATGGATAATATGAAAAGAACTTCTTGGCAAATCTTTCCTTGTATTTCATGTCGTACAACAAATTCAGCAACAAATCAATCAGTTCTTGTGGATAAGCAATCCGGATCAAGTAGACGACCAGTTCATCAAGAATGCAATCCAATTTGAGTGGATGAAGACAACTTTTGTCCGGCAAATCATGAATAGATTTGAGCTGTCTCAAAGTATCCAAATCTTCTTGTAAATTCGGCAATAACCGCCAATCTGGAGCTTCAACGGCTCTCATTGGACTTGCCAATGCTTCCGCTGAGTTTCCACAACACAATTCGCTGTACAAGTTCTCATCCAAAAGTATTTCAATCAGGATGTCCGTGATAGCACTGCCACCTTCGCTGAGTTCCGTCAAAAAATTTATCAACGGCAAAATTCCACGATGAATGGCTTCGTTGGTTCGCGCTTTTCCAAAAGCTCCGGGATCATGCTCACGTGTAAATTCTTGATATCTTGTCAAAAACTTCTTCCACCTTCTCAATGAAACCATAATTCTTGTCAAAATCTTCACAATGACATATTTGACCAACGCCAAAATTTCAGCCGGAGCTTGCTTTGATTTTCGTGGAGCACCTTCTTGATGACATTCACAAAAACCTTTCGGATCCATCACATCAGGATTTCCACAATCACAACAACCACCAACAGTTGAGAAAAATCTGGAGTAGTCGTGACCTTCATGATCTGCTTTTTCAAAACATTCTGCACACAAGGACATGCAAGAATTTAAACCACATGTTTGGCATCGATAAGCAACTGTGTTTTGTCTCCAAACAACGTTACATCTTGGAGCCCAGTGATATTGTCTCACTGAAAAATATGTTCAATAGTTGAAACTACGATTCAAACATACTTTTCTGAATGAAATCAGTAAAACTACCAGCACATCCTAGCAATCTTTTGATTTCGTGGAGATGGTTTAGTCGGATGGACACAAATTGTGGAATTCTTTCAGCTCGAGGCGTAATTGTTTCACCAATAGGTCCAACAATTTCATTTAAACGATCATGCAATTGTAAAGCTTCCTCTCTGCAAAGTAATAATTCATACAAGGATTTGTTTATATGAAATGTCTTACTTGATGTCAGGTGGAATTGTCTTTGACCTGACCACAGCTGATTCCAATGGACTAACTCCTTGTTCAAAAAGTTTTGCAGCTTTTCTAGCCAATTGTATAGCTTCATCTGGTGTCACCTGAAAAAGTCATGGACAACGTCGATCAATAATTAGTCATCAGATCCACTCACGGGTTTGATAATGCAAGTCAACCGAGATTTGGCTTCATCTGCTACCGGTCTTTCCAATGAAATTGATAATCGTTGATTCCAAGAAGTTCCAGGACTGTCATCATCCATTTTTGAAGTCGCAAAAAAACAACACTAGAAAATTTTTTAATCAAATCAGACGTTCAAATAACACGAACAAGTTTCGAAAACAGGTGTGTTATTCGTTGTCAGCACTTTGATCCCGTTGGGACGGGAGATAAATTTAAAAAACAAGCTTGCTCAACTTGAAAGCTGACAAAACTCGTGAGTTTTGTTTCTATGCTTCCTCAAGCTTGTCTGGACCAGACGTCGTTCGTTTTGGGAAAAAATATTTTGTTTTTATTTGTTTACAATTTGTAATATCAAAATTTTAATTTACAAAATTCATATCAATTTCCGGATTGAATTGCGAAACATTTACAAAAACTAAAGCTTTCCGCGTAAAAAAAAGTTTGGCAAATTTTGCAAGGTCGAAAACCTATCATTTTGCTTCGTCACTCGACACGACACATTTGACGTCAAAAATCTGTAATTTTGAAACTCATGGCTAATTATTAGAACTATTTTTGGTAAACAGGAAAAAGTTTATTCAAATTACAACGTTAACAAAAAAAATATCATCGAGTTGAGTGAACGAGGACCGTTTTATTGTTGTTCCATTGGTTCTTCTGGTACAGGTGCAACATGATGTTCCAAACAATCCAAAGCAGTTTCACCATGTCGCTTATGATTTCTTCCAATCAAATTTCCAATTTCTTGGCGGAATAAATGGTTTTTGTCAGCTTCAACCTTGAATTCTTTCTTCTTTTTTGTTGAGCATTCTTCGGCGATGACAGTCAAATCCCCATTTGCGTCGACGTCAAAAGTGATTTCAATGTGTGTTTTCTCACGTGGATTTGGT
>CABFKL010012016.1:135501-150498 GCA_901765185.1 Panagrolaimus sp. JU765 | reverse complement strand
TTTTTTCTGTGCCAGGAAAATCAAATTTTTACCCAGAGTGCGTCTTAAAAAACTCACGGTTTCAATGGTGTTTTCGAGTTCAGTGAACACTTCTGCTTCACTATCATCAGGACCAACAAAATCAACAACAACTTGATCATCTTGTTGATCATCACGTGATGGATTTGATGAACTCTTTGTTGATGTTACAGAACCTGATTTTTTCTCCCGTTTCTGAGTAGTTTTTCCAATAAGTTCTTTTTTCTTCAATTCAGCTTTGGCTGCAGCTAACTTCCGGGCATCGTTAGCAGCTTTCTAAAATAAAAAAAAAGATGAAATGATTTTTGGATAAAACAAACCTTGGCGAGTAAAGCGCATTCATCATCGTAAAGGATAAACCGTTTGTTAGCATCAATTTGCTTGATTTGTTCATCATGTCGAGAGTTCCAACCCTGAAAAAGTCATATAAACACTAAATCCATGAAAAACAACAAACCTGATAATGAATTGTGTACAAATTCTCGCCATTTTCATCAGTTTCAACGGCAATTACTTTTCCTTCGTAAAATAATCCATCAGGATACTTACAAAGTACTCTGTCGTTCAAAGAATAACAAACTCTCCCAAGTTTCGACAGTTTTTCTTCAAGTTCTGTTGCCGTGAAAACATGAGAATTTTTCCGCTTTTTGGTTTCCGATGATGTTCCAGATGATGATTCGCGTTCTTCGCTTCTGGTTTTAACGGACATTTAAACGCTAAATGATTGGAGAAACAAAACAAGGTTCCGCAAACAACAAAGGCGAACCAAAAATTTCCAGAGCAGACATTTGGAATGGCTTTCTGCACCAAAACTTGAAAAGCGGGTCGTGGGCTTTTCGAACATTTTTTCCGTTGATGAAAAAATTTCTTCCCAAGGTTCACGAATATGTGTATTTTACAAATGAAGACGTAGCTGTAATATTGAAAAATGTATTACAAACAACAAAAACGTCAAAAAAGCCATCAATAATTGCGGTTCCAACAATTGCTTTGGTTGAAGTGTTGTACGACAAGTTTCAGGTTTTATTCCCTATTATTTTCTTTTTTGATATATTGTTTTTAGAAGTTTTACAATGAATCTGATGTAAAATTAGTGAAGCAATTTTCAGAAAGCTTGGGACTCAGCTTGGCTGTTGTTTTGATGACTTATCATCAAGCTGCTGACCATACAATATTGTCTGAATGTGGTATGTTTTGTTCTACGTAAAAATTTGAATTTTGTTCTCCTCTAGGTTCATTACATATATTGCATGCTTATCTGATTGCTACAAGTGAACATGTAGTTTCCCTCAACAAGCTCTTGGCAGAATCTCAAATGTAAACAGTTTTGCTTTTCATTTGTATGATGAAGATTTTTAGTGCTACAATCCAAGTTTATGTTTATATGGTTAGTATACCATCATCACTAGAAGATTTTGAAACCTTAAGCGAAGAATTTTGTCACAGATATGTCGTAAATTTGAAAAAAATCCCGAGTTGTGGTATCAAAGCAGCTGAATCTATTCTTCAGTGCAGTTTAAGTAATGGGATTGAGGTTATTCATGGATCTTTACCGTTTGAGCAACAATTAACAAGAAGCAACTGTCCTATCACCGATGCACTGTTGTCGTGAGTTGTATTTCATCTGGTTTTTTCCTAGTTATTCTTTCAGAACCATCTCAGCCTCGATAAATTTGGAAAAGACGTGCCTCATCATTTGCGCTGATGAATGTGAAGTGAAAAGCATTGCTAAAAGAATAGGGAAAGAATTCTATGACAAGTTAGACCATCAAAATTTTCCAGAATCTCGTACCGCGTTTGTTTCTGGGATCAAAATCATCAGCAACGTTGTCATTCCGCTTGGTAATCCGTTTGCAAAAAAATATGATGGATTTGCGCTGACATTAAAAAAATTCAACCCGTTGGTTGTAGTTGGAAGTCGAAAAAGTTTACTTTATTCTGGTTATCAAGCTGATATTGTGATCAACTTGATATTCACGAAGAAATCAACGATAACTCACGCAGAACATGCATTTTTATATTCTCTCTGTAATGTTAATGGTGAAATTATTACTTTAACAGATGACATTGATTTGACTTTTGAAATTTACACAACAAACCCAAAAATTTTCAACAAAGTAGCGGTTCAACTCGTCAATCAAAAATATGCCATGACACGCAAAGATGTTCAAAGTTATTTTGACAAGTTTTTAACACCAAATCTGGATGCCAATAATGCTATTGAAGAGCTAATCAAAAATGGATCACTTACAGAATCATCTGGACAACTTGAAGTTAATAATTGCAAATACTTGTCTGGTTTCTTTGCTACTGAGAAGAAAAGATTGTTAGGTGAAGCGTTCAGCTGTTTGGATTTGAAAAATTATTTGTACATTTTCTATTTGGTAAGTCATTTGTTGTAAATCTTGCTCAAAAACCTCAGAAATTGCGAACAGTTGTAGCAGCTTTTGCGCCAACTTTTATGCTATTTTTTGCATTGTTAGAAACTTTACTTTCCAGGCAAACTTGTTTTTTGTTGATATGCGGGATATTTTAACGTTATCAAAACAGAATTTTCAAAATCGTTTACTTCATCCAAAAATAAAGAAGTTGTCAGAGAAAGTTGGGTTACATGATCCAAAATCAACAAGTTTTTACCACACAAAAATTGAAGCATGTTTGATTTTATCAAGTGTTTGTTTTTTTCATTATTCAAATAACACAGAACCCGAATCGGAAAATTATTTACCAGAAAAAGATGATAATTTGTTTGATTTTCTACGAATGAATCACAGCAATTTATTGAAAACATCAGAAATATGCCAAGAATATCATGGTAGCATATTTTCAACCATTTTCAAGCAAATGGCATCAATGTGTTTGTTATTTGATACATCACCATTGCAGAATATCATTGGTTTGGACTTTATAACAGTTGATGCATTAATTGCTAGTGGTGTCAAAACTTACAGCCAATTTATTCATTGTGTTAACTTGGATCGTTATATCAAACCAATTGCTTCAAGAATGAATGTGATGCCGTCGTCGTTTTCAAATATTTTACGGAAAAGAGCTGTATCATTGGAACTGGGAACAAATGGTTCAAATTATTCGATCAATAACAGCCGCGATCTATTTTCGTCAAGTATTATGGGAGATGACGTCAACGTTTGCAGTTTATGTGCAATTGACGAGTAAGTTTAGTACAATTTCATAAGTAATAGTGACTAATATTCATTATAGACCGGAATTGAAACTCGTTTTTCACAAAACAACAGCTAACGAATGGATTTTCTTGCATTTGTTTGATGAAAACGTGTTGAAAATTGTCAGAATATCGTCAAAAACTGAAGTATATCAAATCAGATTACGATGCTGTGATCAATGTTTGTTCAATAACCGACTAGATGAAATTTTTGGAAAATTCAGTGAAGAAACGACGATTTGGATATCAAATTCCATTGTTTTAAGCAGACAATTAGCTTTTCTTGGCGTCAACCATCAGTTCATTTACAAATCTTACTGTTTTACATGCCTGTTCTATATAATTGGCAACGACGGAATCAAAAATTTCATCAACATTGATGAAGAGTAAGTTTTTGATTGGTTATTCAACAAATATTGATTTTCTTTCAGACGTTTCAAGCATTGGTTGATTTTAACCAGATGCTTTACTCATAATGAACCATTAACAAATGATAGCATCAATTCTATGATTTCAATAATGGAAATAATCCGAACATTGTATGAACATAGTTTGGTAAAGACTGTCAAATCTGCAATCAATGTTCTGATCCATGTTTATTCTTATGGTATACCTTATGATGGTTTTCAAACTTTACTCAAGAGTTACCAAGAAAAGAAAAAAGAATTTCCATTAGATGTTCAAAAATTATCAAATACCAATTATATTCCAACAGAATTACATGTTGAATTGGCAGATAATCCATCATTATTAATTCGGAAAAATGGTACAAAAAAAGCAAAAATGGTTTCAACAGATTTTGCAACAAACAAACAATCATCAATTTTTTATTGTGAATTATCCAAAATACGAAAATTGAATCAAGCTATTGAATTGTTAAATCCGAATTATTTCAAATTTAATTCCGGAACTGTTTATCCTGATATTACTTTTGGAGGAAATGGGAGAATTTACATGCATTCACCAAATTTACAAAATTTTGCAAAATGTTTACCATTCAATGATTTAAAATCGCCAAGATCAATTATTACAACAGCTGATGACTATGAAATATGGAGTGCAGATTATTGTGAAATGGAATTACGAATGGCAACTTTATTGAGCCGTGATGAAGTGCTGTTAGATGCTTTGAAAAATGGAGATGTTTTTGGAATGATATCACAAAAATTAGGTTTGGAAAACGAAGAACGTGCAAATGTCAAATTATTTTTTTATGGTTTATTGTACGGGATGGGTGTTAATTCTTTGGAAGAATATGGTTTCAACAAAATTGATGCCAAAAACTTATGGAAACGGTTTTCTGAAGCTTTTCCAAGTAAGTTTTCACCAAAAGTTTTTTACTTCAAGTTTTTTCTTCCAGAACTAGATGAATATCGGAATTTCTTGAGACAACGAGTATTAAACGGTGAAATGATAACAGATTATTTTGGCAAACCAGTCAATGTCGAAATGTCATCGGCTTATTCTGCCATAAATGCCGTCATACAATCAAGTTCGGCATTTGTGTTGTTGTCTGCAGTGAGCAAGATTAGTTTCGATTGTCCTGTGAAATTGTTATTCCTCGTCCATGATGAAATCATAATACAAGCCCCGAAATGTCTCCATTGCGATGTGCCAACTATTTGTCAGAATTGGATGGAAACAAAATTAGATGACATCACTTTTCCTATCAAAGTTTCATACGGGAAATCTTGGGATAACTTGACAAAATACTAATTCGCAACAAAAAATAAATAATGTGATTTTGCAGTACTTTGTTGGAAAAATTAATTTGAGTAATAATTGTAAATTTTTGGCCGCAGCGAGTTAGACACATCCATCGCCAAAAAACCACTTATCACAGTAGTGGTTTTCACACAACGACAATCTCAACTGACGAGTCTCTTGTCACATACCAGTCAATGATTTTCGGACAAAAAAACCAAGATTTTGAAACAGTATTTGTCGATATAGACGGGCAACAATCATCAACAATTTGTTATTTAACTTTTAATAATAACCTATTCAACAAAATATCCTAATTTCTATGAGCATCTTTTATTGGTTGCATTAACAATGCTTCCTCCACTGTAGCAACTTTCCGAACAAATGTTGCCAAATGTTTATCAAGGAGTTCTCTTGCTCTCTCAATAATTGGTTTTGTCACGGTAAAATCACTTTTCAAATGTCTATTCTCAGCAATGATGAAATCCACCATCTGAAAACATAACTTATATTTGGAAATTGATATATAAAAATGTTCAACTCACCGTTAATAGAAAATGATTGACGTCTTCTTTGTAATAACAACCACATTGTTTCCAGCGTCGAAAATATTTCAAGAGTTCTTCGAACAAACGTGATTTGAAATGTCTCAACTTCAATAAAGCTTTTTCTTTTTCCAAATATTCAGTGAGATCAATTTGACGATATTGGAAGTCATAATCCGCCATGTAAGTTTCTTCAAATTCGTCCATTGACATTGCAGGTTGCTGATAAAGATGATGGGAAAATATTCGTTTACCACTTATCGACGGATCGGAACTATTGCTACAAACAGGAATTTGTGGAGGAGCATCTTTCTTCTCGTTGTTGTTGTCAAATGTTTCAACATTTGGCGGCAATTGCTGATATGATTTTGAATGTGACTCATCAAATACACGAGACTGTTGCATCTTTGAAACAAATAACTAATCAAATACCTGAAAAAAATAAGATGAGGAAAAATGGGAAAAAAAGGTGTCGATGGGAAAGTCGGGCAAAATTATGACGCATCACCGATTGTCCCTGTTTACTATTTTCCTTCCAGGATGTTCAAAATGACGTTCAAAATTTTGATAATTTTTTTTTCCTTACCAAGGGTTTTGCACATTTTTTTGCGAGTTGATTGCTAAAATTTTTATTGTTTTTTTTGAAATTTAGCGATAAGATTAGTTTTATTGTTTTTTGTTCCATGTATTAATGTTTCCTAATAGGTTGTTGTCGTTAAAAACGAAACATTTAGTAAATTCGATTTTTTTTGTTAATTCTTGATTTTTTTGGTTTTAGTTTCATATTTTTTTATATCAAATTCATTATCAGATCGAATTTCCTGTGTTCTTCGAAATTTTAGGAGTGAAAGTATTGTTTATAATCCAGGTTGTTTGCAATGTTTGGGATGTTTGATTGCGTTGATTGTGACAGAGCTTCCTTTCAATTTTTTATTGGAAATTGAACGGTGAGAAACAATTAATCTTATGAAATGTTGATTGATTGACAAAAGTTTCATTGAAGCAAACACTTCTGAAAGTGCGAACATGGGGTTTTTCCAATGTTTTGTTGATCAAATTTTTCTAACCGTGATGTCTCGTTTTGCAAAATGAAAAAAGACCAAAGATTTGCCATTGTGTTTTAGTGAAACATAAAATTGACCCGTGTTTATTGAGATTGGTAAAAAAATACATTTAAAAAGCATGAGTGATACCTTCTTCCACAAATATTGATCGAAAACTAACTGTTCGAAGTTTTTCTTCGTCATTTGACGACGTCAACGGCAATTTTTGATGTAATTTTTTGGTACAATACGTGCTATAGCATTGAAAAATGAGCATAAATCCCATCTAAAATTTTTTCCATATAAAATTATTCATTTTTGTTGCATCAAAGATGCGTAATTCGAAGAAAATAAAAAATTCACGAAGAAACACCACTTTTAAGCAAAAATTTACAACAAAAAACACTCACAATGCAGATAGAAATAACAGCTATCGCAATAGTACCAATAATTAATTGAAATAATGCTTGATCTCTCATATCAATACTTTGAAAAGTTTCAGCAAGGACTTCATTACCGTTAATTTTTGGAAAAACTGATAAAATAACAAATAATACTGACCATTTCATTTTATTTTGAAATTTCATTACAGTTTAAAAATTTTTTTAAATGAAAAATATTGAACTGAACGACAAGAATGAAAATCTGTCACATGGTAATGATTATGTCAAAAAAAACAGCGTATTGATACCAAAAAAAGTCACGAAAATTTTTTTTTTCAATTGCGCAAAAATCAAGAACAAAACGACTTTAATGACGATCATAAAGCCGGAAATTGATAGGTTTGTTCTTTATGGTCCCATTTTTTTGCAATTCAATATTTTAAAGTTTTTTGACTATTAAAATGCGATCAAGTGATCAAATTAATGGAAATAAGGTTTTACATTCTTCCAGAAATTTTGTAAATTTTTTCAGATTTTTTTTTTGGCAGTGATTATTTTGCTAATGCAACCTTGGTATTCATCCAAGAATTGGAAACATGAAAAAATGTGGATGACCCGCTAACCGAGATATTGGTTAATTGGAAAAAAAAGAGAAATGGCGCAAAAAGATTACCTATAGAGCAAAAGATTTTTTTGTCTGAATCAGTTGGATTTGTGTGTCAACATTTTTTTTTCTTACAAGTTTGTCCAGTAATATCATCACCCTCCCGAGAAATATCTGATGTGATATCCTCCTATTTTTCTCATCTTTGCGCATCTTTTAACAGGTGTCTTTTATTTTTTGAAGATTTTATTGATGAATTATTGAAAAACTATGGATTTAAATTTGATTTTTGTGTTTTTATCAGGTCTACAATTATGTTTGACCGTGTTGATTTCATCACCATTTGATAATTTCCGTATTGAATGCCCACAAAAATATGGCGCTCAAAGAATTAGCATAAAAATGGCCGAATCTGAAGGCAGACTCAGACAAGATACTGTTTTCTCCCTTAGTTGTAACCCGATCAATGAAGTAAGTTTTTTGTTTTGGAAGCTTGCAAAATTTGTTTTGACAGATTTATCCATGGGAACGGATTCCCCAAGGCGTTCAAGACCTGGAACGAGAAGATTGCCATTATACTGGGATGTTTGATCCTATAATGGACACAAATGTTTCATACACTTGCGCTGAACGAGAATACATTGCTGGAATAAGCAGAGTGACAGATACAAGAATCCAAATGATGTGTTGTCGATTGAGAACACGAGATGAAACCAATTGTGTCAGTTTAAGATTTGGCAAACCATTTGGAACAAATTCAAAAGCTGAAATTCAATTGAATGGAAAATTGATCAATGCATTTGGTGTTGAACAGAATCTTTACAAGATTCGATTTTGTGATTTAGTGCCTCGAGCAATTTGTATGGAACTTTTTTTTTTGTAATTTGATTAAAGAAAAATCATTTTAGCAGAAATTCTTGCTGATGTCAAAACGACAACCATGAAACCAGTTGTTACATCTGTAAGTGAATCAACGACTACAACAAAAGTGTCGACAACAACTCAAACCATTGCAACAAGTTCAGAAAATGGTAAAGAACAAAAAATGTCTGGGTGTGATTTATGAGTACATTCATTTTCAGACAAATTGACCACAAAAATATTGACAACAGAGCCAACAACCACAGTACAAACATCAAAAATTAATACAAAAGATGAAACAAAGTCGATTGTAAATCAAGAATTGGAAATTTTTACGACATCATCAACTCAATCACCTGTTTTATCAACGTCAACAATTAACACGACAATTTTTGATCCAAAAAATTCAATTGAAGTTACAGCTTCTGTTTTGCCAAAGGAAAACATGTTTCCATCAGACAAAGATTACGAAAACATTGAAGAAGCTGAATCAGAATTAATGTCAACGATTGCTGAAATGATGAAAGCTAAAAAAATTGCTGTAGAAATTCTTGCCAAAGTTAAAGCATCTGGTGTTAAACAACAAGCAATGGACAAACAACAAGAAATGGCAGAAGAAATTTTAAAAGAAATTGAAAATCAAAATGATCCTAATAATGCTGAACAAATTTTTAAAGAAAGTATTGAAATGTTGAATGAACTTGCTGAAGCTAAAAAAATCATGTCAGCAGAAGAATTTACTAAAGAAGTTGAACGACAAAATAATGAAAAAGAACAAAGTCAAACATCATTTGAGGTGAGTTTTTACTAACAAAAATTTTTTTTCGGCACTTGACTGACATCACAATTTAAATTAACAGCGAAGAAAAGCAGAAGATTCTGATGAAATGGACGTTTTTGAAGAAGAAATTTTGCCATCTGCAAAAATAACACCACCACCACCATCGATTAAAAAACAAAGAAATTTTAAAACCACCCGGGTATTTTTAACAAAAGTTGATGAAGTGACAACTCCTCAAACAGAAACTCCGGAACTAACAAAGTTAACAACAGAAACAAAAATATTAACAACAACAGAACCGTTTTCATCAACAACTAATGAATTAACAGAATTATCAAGCACAATCACACCAACATTCAAACTGATTAAAAAAATTAAATCTAAAAAAATCATTTCAAAGCCAGTTGTGGAACAATTATCGGAAGAAGTCTTGAAAGCCGCCGCTAATTCACAAGAATCTCGACGAGCTCCAATCAAGGTAATTTCATCATTTTTCGCCAATGGATGATTTTTTTAGACTCGTCCCAACACAACTTTGCCACCGTTGGACAATTTTCCTTCTCCGCCACCACATAGAAGACCATCGGAATTATCGAGTTATCCATCTTCGGTTAACCGATATCCTGAATACCGTGTACCTGTCAGACATTCTCAATCTTCTCCACCAGATTTTGAAGAATATGACGATTTGTTCCGAGAAACGCCAAAACCTTTGTTCCACCGACGACCAAGACCAGCCGTAACAACAAAGCATCCAGTCGTCAATTACAATGCCAAATTGTCTCAAATTCAACCTTATGTTGATGAAGATACTGAAACATCGCCATTTGAAGAAGAAAATCGACCAAGACCAGTGCCAAAGCACAATTCCCCTCCTAGTAATGAAATTTTTGAAACTGATGAAGAAATCATCGCTACGGCAAATCCAAAATTCAGAAGACCCACGATCCGCTATGACAATGACAGTCCATTTGAAGTTAGACGAGCACCATTGCCAAGAGGACCAGCACTAAACTTGAAACAAAAAGCAGATGACTTGATTCCCGTTGACGTTGAGGAAGCAGCTCTGGCAATGACCATGCCTGTCATGGATGATAAAAAAGCCTTGGAAAATTCGAAATTGAAGCCAAAAACGGAAATTCATGAATCAACAAAAGACGCTGTCAAAATTTTTGCTCCGGCAAATAATCAACCAATGGAATTGAACGGTGAGTAAAGTGTGGCAAGTTTTTTGAAAAGAAATTGTTTTCAGACGAAATGCTCCAACAGTTGATGTCAATGGAAAGTGTCGGTGATTCTCTCCAAAATATTCACAGTGAGTTATGATTATTTTGAACAATTTTCACCTCATTTCTTAGAAAATGTCGAAACATTGGTTCCAATGACAGCAGTGGATTCAGAAAATGCAACGATGGAAGAAGAAGCAACAACAACAATGAATGCGACGATTTCTGAAGAGATAACGGCGACTTCTGAAGACTTGACGACAACAACTGAAGAATTGTCAACGACAACTTCTTCCTCTACTGAAGACCCAACTACTACCGCTTCCACAACCACCCCAACAACAACGACCGAAGAAATTACCGAAGAGCCCACAACTACTTTTGAGACTACTCCAAGTACAACTCCTTATGATCCAGCCACGTTTTACCATACTGTTCCCATCAAAAAGCAAACCAAAAAAGAAAAATATCTGACTTTTTGCACCAAAGATTTGGCAATCCGAGATGCCAACAATATGGTTGTTGCTTGCGGTGATTCAATTGAAGTCTGGTATCCACCACGTTGTCCTGTTGATTCTGCTTGTTTTTACACTGAAGATTCCACATTTAGAATTTGCTGTCCTATTTCCAAAGGGTAAACAACATATTTTATTACCAAAATTGGGCTAAAACGTGTTCATTTTATTTAATGAAGAAAATATAAATTTAAAAATGTTTGCCAAAACTTAATTTGTTGTTAAGACGGGGGGAGTGGAGGAAAAAAATTCGTTGAGCGTTTTTTTCCCAGATTTTACCAGTACCGGCCAAATAGTCCAAATTGATCGGGTGACAAACAGTTGACATGCCAATCGATAATAAATCATTTTCCAAAAACAAAATATTATTTACTGGAAAATATGGGCGGTTTCTTAACAATTGGCAGTGTCATTGCATTGTTACGGACGCGCGCTTTTTTTGCGATCATGTTTGGAGGATATTGTTAACACTTTTTTTGGTTTCTTTTTTGGCACAATTGATTGTCATGGATAACATATATTTTCATTCCAACTTTTCATTTTATTCAAAAGTTTATTTTCCAAAATGAGTGGCGAACTTTTTTCTGAGTTTTTGGATTTTCATGGAATTCAAAAAATTGGTAACGTGAATTACGACGATTTTCACATCAGTGAAATTTCCAAGATGACCAAAAATTCATTAATGGAGGTAAGCAATCATTTATATTTTCTTTAAACGTGTATTTTTTCAGAATTTCATGTTTGATAAACCAACTGCTAAGAAAATTCTGGATTTATTGGCAAAGAAAAATGGCAAACCACCACAAAGTCCAGCAAGAAGATTTGTTCAATCATTGATCAACAAAACATTTGAATCTTCAGCACCACTTTCCAAATTTGAAAGTTATTATAAAAATGTTAAAGATGACGAAGATGTTGATGTTAGAAATCAAGAAGGATTTTATATGGAACCGGATGTTATTTCTGCTGCATATTGTCTTCCATTTGATAGTTTCAGAGTGAGTCTTGTTTCATTATTCTTGTTGATATATTCTTTTTTTTTAGCAAATTTATAAAAATAATTGTTCAACAAGTTTATTTTTTGGAAAGAAAGAATATCCAAGTCAATTTAATTCCAAAGGATGGACACCATTGATGTATGCTGCAACAATGCAACAAGGAAAAATTGTGGAATATTTGTTGAGCAAAGGTGCTAATTTGAGACTTCAAGAACATACTGGAAAAACTGCTTTAATGTTGGCAGCTTCATATGGAAAACATTCGATTATCAAGATTATGAGAGATTATGGAATTTATCGTTCAAAACTTTTCACAAATAAATCACAAATGGAAGTCATCAGAAATGAAATTGGTTTGAAACTTGTTGATGAAAATTCTTACACGGCACTTCATTATGCCGTTTATGCCAATCAATACGATGCAGTTGATGTTTTGATGCAATTGAATGCGGATCCAGAGGTTTTGGACAGACATGGTCGATCTCCCTTGGATTATGCTCGTGATTTGCCATCGGAGGATATTTTACGTTTAATTCAAAATCATCAGAAAAAACTTTGAATTTGATCAAAAAACTGCAAATCACCGAGAATTTTTAATTATTTTTTCACAAATTTATCGATAAATTTTTTCATTTAAAAAAATTCAGAATGCACTTTTTGGTTGACAAAACACTTGAAAAGTTTGCAAAAAAAACAATGAAGTTTGTTTTTTCTGATCAGGAACGGAAAAATTTGAACGGTACCAGTTTGTTCCGTGAAAAATCAATTCTCAAAAAAATATTTTGATCAAAAAACAGATCGGATGTACTCGATACTAAATATAGCAAATACTTCCGCCGATAATGGATTTGTTCGGATGTTTGTTGACTTGTCAAAAAAATTCCATTTCTTAAATGCGCGAAAAGAAAAGATTTGTTTGCAAAGAAGCTTAATTTTGCTCCTCCTCAAAAAATGGACAGTCCAAGAAAATTTTAGATAAAAGGACATCCAGAATGGTCAAAACATCATCATTTACTAGTTTTACCACTAAGAAAAAATGTCCTCAAAAATCATCATTTCTTTGGCTGTTGTCTTTGGCTTGACCCTTTTTGTGGCCGCTTATGACCCAAAAAGTGCTGTTGGACCATGTATTTTGGGAAGATGTCCACCAGGTCATGTTTGCAGCAATGATGAATGTTATCCAAAAATGAAAGATTACGTTGATGTTGATGCCAAAGGAACCAACGCTATTGGACCATGTGTTAATGGATTCTGTCCATCTGGTTATCAATGTCTTGGAAACAAATGTTACAAAGGTAAATTTCCACAAAATCATCATTTTCAAGTTCGTAAACCATTTCAGGACAAAACAAACGATCAATTCGTCAAGCAATTGGACCATGCATTGGCGGACTTTGCCCTACAGGATACACTTGCAACCAATCTGAACAAAAATGCTACTGAATTCACAAAATCTTGAATTGATTGCTTTTAACGGGGCCCAAACTAATTTAACGAAAAATGAACGAGTATACATAACATTTTTCATTTTTATTTATGATATTTATTCCCAAATCAGGAATTAATCCGCAAAATAAACTTCATATTTTGTACAAAAAATTTTGATTATACAGATTTTGGGGTTTCAAATGGATCTTCAGATTCTTCAGTTATCTTTGTTTCAATCAACTGGGTATTCAACGTGACTTTGTCAGCAGATCGTTGTTGAACACTGACATTTACTCGAATCGTGTCAAACGGATCAGTATCATTTTCCAATAAAACTTTTTTAGGCACATTTGGATCATCTTCACCATCCACTCTTGGTTCTCCTGCTCGATTCAAAATGTTGACTAGAAAAAATGGACTTCAATCAAAAATAAGCACTAAAAACTCACTTGATTTTGAACTAACAACAGCAATCAAAGCCAAAAATACAAAAACTGACAACTTTAAATCCATTTTTTTCTTGCAACTAATCCAATTCACAGCCGAATCTGCTGTATTTATGTGCTCATGAAAACTGATCAGATAATAATCAGCTTTTCGTCAATTACATCCGACTTCCGAACGCCTCACGCTGTTGCGTAAGAATTTTTGCTCCAAAACTCGTTTTTTAAATGAAAAGCGAAAGTCCAATCAAGCTCATCTCCTATTACTTCATTTTTTATCATGATCAAAGACAAAAAAATAACTTCTGAGGTGGTGAAGACAATTTTTACACGTTTGCATCAAGATCCGATCAATCGCTAACAAAACTTCCACAACACTACTCCAAACTACTTTGGCATGATTAATTTATTTTTTTATCTTGAAAAATGAAAAAATTTACTACCAAATTTGAAACAAAAGCGTTCATATTTTTGTTGCAGTAAAAAGTTTGCTGCAACAACAAGCATTCAGCTAACAAGTCTCACCACGAATGATCAAGGATTTTTTGTGCTTTCAAAGAACAGTTGAACAGTTGAATTTTTAGTTGCCAGCTGTTTGCTTGCCTTTATTTCTGAAATTTGCGCTTGTTTTCATTGATTTATCAAAAAACTAGGAAAAAATAGTTTACATCCATGATTTCTGGTCCCCATTTCTGTGATCGAAGTTTCTTTTTTGATCTTTTTTTGAAAGATGACATTTTGATTGGCCCCGTTTTATGTTCGACTTGTGTTTATGATGCGTTAACTTTTTTAGCTTAAAAATTTTAACCTAAAATTTTATATGGATTTTAAATTTAATGCAGCTTTTTTCGAAAAATGAGTTTATTTTCTATGGCAACGAAATGTTTTTTTGAGGGCATTTTGCACGCAAAAGACATTTAGCTGCATATAGGGACCTGCAAATCTGCCAGCGAAATGCACCGGCGCGTTCGGATCACTTTGCCAAACGGTGTTTGAGCATCAAATTTTGCAAAATCTTTGAAAATTTTTTCAAATCCACAATTTGTTATTTTAACTACTTTTTTTTGCTTAATAATAAGAGCACAACTCAGTAATTAAGATGAAACAAAAATTATCGCAAATAATGTCGATTACGCGTTTATTTTCACTCCTGCGTAACTTTTGCTTCGAACACTTTGAATAAGTTCATTTTTTGTGTATGTGCCGTAACGGAGGATGCTGATTTGGCGATATATGATACATTTCGACGCAAGGAGTCAGGATG